>JAKTRH010000129.1:0-35862 GCA_030579575.1 Sporopachydermia lactativora
TTCAGTTCTTTCAGTTCTTTCAGTTCTTTCAGTTCTTTCAGTTCTTTCAGTTCTTTCAGTTCTTTCAGTTCTTTCAGTTCTTTCAGTTCTTTCAGTTCTTTCAGTTCTTTCAGTTCTTTCAGTTCTTTCAGTTCTTTCAGTTCTTTCAGTTCTTTCAGTTCTTTCAATTCTTTCAGTTCTTTCAGTTCTTTCGTTATATGATTTCCTTTCTTATCCCATCCTCAACACATTCCGCCTTTGTTTATCACCGCTGATTCCCTATATAACAACTAAACTGCCCTTTATCTTCCCGAAAATCCCCTGTTCACCTTCAAAGCCTATAAATGCCAATTTCTACTTACAACCTTCCCAATCAACGACTAAAACCCCAGTTTATTTCCCCTCTAACCTCCTCAATTCCTCCACACTAAATTCCTCCTACTCCTACTTTTCTCCAACGCATCAAATTCCATTTTCCTTCCTCCCTCCCTCCCTCCCTGCCTTCCGCTACGCTACGCTACGCTATGCTACTTTCATACCTTTCCATATCCGCATAATCCTATACACATATTACACACATCTTACACATCTTACACATCTTATACTTCCTATACAGCTTACACACTGACAAATCCTCAGCGGTAGAAATCAGGCCTCCGCACATTCAGTCCGTACTCCGCTAGCGATGAGCTCAAATCGTCCATTGTAAGAACAATCTTACCCTGAGATCCCTGCCCGCCAACTGTAGAACTTGCCGAAGGAGCTCCTGAGTTATTATTTGTACCAGTGTTTGCTCCAGACATGCCGGCAGCCAAAGCGCGAGCTCTGACTTGCGGATTCGCTGCGTTGTATACTGAAGAACTCGATCTGATGCGAGAGTATTCATAAGCGTCTTTTGCGATATCCGAGACGAACTTCTGAGTTGCCAGAGCAAGAAGACGTTTACTGTAAGTTGTTAGTTATTAATTCCTATTAATTTCTACTAAGGTTTTACTACGGTTTACTAATTTCTACTATGTTTTACTAATTTTCACTCATTTAAAAAGCATTTACAGTGAATTTCAGCACTCCTTCCTTCCATATTACTTACATTCGAATATCAGAGCACTCAAATCCTCCACGTGCAAGGTAGTAGTCAGTTACGGCGTCGGGTATCTGTTAGGTTAGGTTAGTAAGAGTTGGGGGAGGTTAGAAATGAGGGAAATGAATGAAATAGTGGGAGTAGCAGGAATAGCAGAATAACAGAAATAACAGAATAACAGAATAAACAACAGAATACAATTAACAGAATAAACAGAATAAACAACAGACTAAATCATATAATAAATAATAGAAAAAAAGAACAGAAATAGCCGAATAAACAACAGAAATAACAGAATAAATAACATAATAAACAACATAATAAACAACATAATATAAATAGAAAAATACACAACATAATACACAACATAATAAATAACATAATAAACACCATAATAAACCCCATAAATAACAGAATACACCATTTATAAGCCTACAAACCCCACTATCTCCTATCAATAAAACCCAAAAATAACACCCCATCTCATCCCACATACCAAAGGAGGATTGTCTTCCATCATAAGCAACAATTCTTTCAGTGATTTCTCCTTCCCGAGCAAACGGGCTAAAGGATTCGGCAAATCCGGTTCATTTGAGCCTTCCGTAGGCTCAGATTTCACTGTATTATCGGCATTTTTTTCAGTCGGATGTTCGGATGCGCTCTGATCCGCGTTTGTGCCAGCAGATTCGGCAGATTCGTCGGCCATCTCGGCATCGGCACGCTGTTCGTCTTGTGCTGCCACATCTAACATTTCTGTGTCCAATTCTTCATCCGCTTCGTCCATTTCGGGCACCAAATCGGCCCCAGTTAGCGGCTTTTGGCCCGACGGATCACCTGACTCGGCAGCGGGTTCGGAAGCGGGTTTTGTGGCAGGTTCGGCATTATCCGTTGATTCAATTGGTGCGTCTTGTGTAATTCCCGTTGCGGGTTCTGTGCTAGCGTCCACAGAGACGTCTCCAATGGGGGTTTCGGATACACCAGTTTGTGTATCTGTGGTTTGTGGTACTTCAATCGGCTCACCAGTTCCGACAGTTTCCACTTCATCATCGCCAGACCCGATGGGCCGTTCATCCGCTGGATCAGTCATTTCGGCGCTTTCTGTGGTCTCGGATACGTCTGTATGTGGCGCGAAAATAAGCCGAAATAACGCGGATGTGAGGCTGTCAATCGGAAAATCCACAAACTACGCCTCTTCCGCTGTTTATCGGAACGGAACATCCGAAAAATATCCGAGCTCAGTTTGCATTTTGATCTTCACCGTTGAGATGCGAGGGGAAATCTGGAGACTTCGGGGGGTGGGCGGAAGATATAACACTGGGAGGAGACCCGAAGTCCAAACGCCACTTCGGGTCTCCTCACGGAAGTGAATCAACATGAGAATGATTTTTTTTCTTTTATTAAGCGGAAAACTCGGTGAATCGGAACGGATAAGAAAATCGGCAAAAAGCTTCCTATTTCTTCTTCTTTGGTATGCTAGGTGTATCTAAGTTCTACTATACAAGTTAATTCAGGGTTCTAAAGACTCTGTTGAAAGTTTTACACGATTTCCAGGCTCTTTTCTTGCTGTTCCAGGATAAATCTCGGCATATTAACTGTTCCGCCTCGGAAGTCGACTTTCCGTTCTGTTTTCCCGATCTAGAAGTACCACAGATATCTCCCCGTTTCCGCTGCTAACCTCTCATCTCCCATTTCACCTCCCATTTCACCTCTCATCTCATCCTCTTCCGTCTCTGCCGTCTCTGCCTACTCCGAGTCCCCTGAGATGCCCGCCGTTGCCTGCCCCGCTCCCCCGCGCCCCAGCTGACCACTCAATGCCGACGCCACTTTTGCACAATGTTCGAACTCCCGTACACCCGCAAAATACCCCCGAAAGAGCGGGCCCTCGAAAGGTATATGAAAAGGTATTTAATAGAGCAGGAAATAGAAGAACTGGAAACCCTCGGATGTCAGAGCCTCCCAGTTTACTCTCGGCTGTTGAAAGCACGTGAGGCTTACGTAATCACCCGACGCCACGAAAGACTCTCGGGGATCCGTCCGGTTGGAAAACCCGGACGTTCTGTGGCTCAGGGACAGCCGGTGTCCGGGGTTTCCGGGGTTTCCCGGGTTTCCGATAGCGATTCTGACTCTGCCGGCAGTTCCGACGGCGAAGAGCCTGCGGAATCGGGCGACGCCACAGTTAAATCCGATCCTGCGGTGGCGCCGAACTTCCAGGGCTTTCTACGCCGCATTAGCGCTTCTCACAGCCACGTGGGGCGGAGTTTCCTCGATGCTTTAAAAGGAGCCGAGACTTTACCCCGCCATTATGCCCCGCCGCGGCTCGGATCGAAACTGCGCCTCCGGACGCCACTGAGTTACACAGAACGCCACCTTTTAATCCTAAATCAGATTCTCCATTTGAGCCTCATGCGGGACGAAATCCCCCTGGCGTATAAAGCTTTCGGCATGCTTATCCGCACAGCTACTACGGTAAATGCGGATAATTTGTGGCCCCTCGGGTTAGAGATTTTGTCCTGTATGCGCGAGAACGCCACAGAAGCTGCTGCGCCACAGTTACTTTCGGAATACGCTTTACGGACTTTCCCGGAATCTCACAGTAATATTAGTCCTTCTGCTTCTGCTGCGCCACAGGACGAAGAACTTCTCCGATATCTTATTGTGACGCGTCCTGCACCGGCCCGGTTTGTCCCGCCGTCGTTTTTGTACACAAGCCGATTGCGGGCCCGCCCCGTTCGGTTATCCCGACGCCATAATGCCTTCCACTACGTACCGCAACTCGTTATAGCCCGTTTCTCCCGCGGAGACATTGACGAGACGGAACGGCTTATAGACGATTATATAGTAGTTCATCCTTTCAGCGAGGATCCGCTTTTGCGGTCTGTAGCGGCTTATGCCTGTTTGTACCGTATAAATGAGCAATTTGCCGTTTTAGCCGACGGCGGGTCGCTGCTGGCGTCGGAACCTTCGCCGGAAATAGTGCAGCGGGTGTTCAATTTGTTTTGTAAAGCTTTGGGGTATTTTTGGGACGTTTTGCGGCTCGGAGGGGCTCTGCCGATTTCGGGAGTGAATGCCGAATTGGAATTTGTGTATGATTTCCTTCAGCATTGTGATTTCCCCTTTGAGGAACACCGAGAGGAGTTGAAAGCAGCTGTAGCGGCTAAAAAAGTGGCATGGGAGGAAGTGGAAGAGGCGGGGAAATTGCTGTTTCAAGTGCTGCGCCTCACTCCTATTTCGGGATTGCGCGATGAGGCGCAGCAGATGGAAGTATTTGTGGATTCCGACGGAGAAAGCAGCGACGGAACTGCTGAAACCGCCGAAACCCCCGAAACTGCCGAAACCTCCGAAACCACCGAAACCTCCGAAACAGCAGCGGCAGAAAAAGCGGCAGAAAAAGCACAAAAAGCAGCCGACGCCGCCTACGCCGAGGAAACCGCCGCTCTGCTCGCCGACGTCGTCCAAGCAGCGGCAGCAAAACTCCGCTCGTCTCTCCGTGACGACGAATTGACCCTCGGCAAACAGTACGGCCCGTTGGTGCCACAACCCACCGCTCCGACGCCACAGCGGCTTGCTTCTTCTCCCCCGCGCCGCCCGGCTTCCGCTCCGACGCCCGGAGAACACATTTCTATGCGGGTCCGGCCTTATTCTGCCGCAGAAGCCCGCCAGACTTCCGAAATGGCCCAGCGGTTCCAAAACATCTCTTTACAAGACACCCTTCCGGCTGCGCCACAGCTACAGCCACAGCTACAGCCGACGCCACAGTTGACGCCACAGCCACTGCCGAGACCTACCCGAGTTTACGCCTCATCTGCGCGCCGGCGGGCGGATCAGCAGCGCCACGCGGCTGTGAAAGCTGCCGAGGCTGCCACACAGAGCATTTCGGCCCGCACGCGGGGCAAATCAGCCGATTCGTCGTCGCCACGCCGCGCCGGTGGCTCAGCCCCGCACACGGAAGTCGGGTTGATCTACGACAAAGCGGTGATTGACGATGTGTTCCGGGATATCGATGCGTCGCTGCGGTTTGAGGTGGCGTATTCGTCTTCGGAAGAGGACGGGCCGTTCCCTCCGGCGACTCCGACTCGGAAGAAGCCGCGGGGCGGTTAGTGGGGAGTTAGTGGGAAGTTGGTGGGGTAAATGGCGGGGTAGAGAACGTAGAAGACACGTAGTGTTTATTATGTATATACGGTATGTGGCTGTCTGTTTGCTACGGCTGCGGGGTATGTGGGGTCCGCGGGGTATGCGGGGTTATCTGAGCCCAAAACTGCGGTCCTTGGTGGGGCTGGATGAGTATTTGTGCTCCTGTGGGTGTTCTGCGGAGCGGGAACGTCCGCCAGGTCGGGTCGATGGTTCCGTGTTCCAGAGGCACAGAAACGCCTGCTATGATGATTGAATTTGGGGTTGAAATTGGGGTTGAGGTTGGGGTTGAAAATGTGGCTGAGTTTGTGGCTATGGCTGAAACTGTGGCTGAATTTCCCGTTTCGGCTTCTTGAGCCCCCGCTTCACCCCCCGCTTCGGCCTCAGCCTCAGCCTCAGCCTCAGCCCCCGCCTCAGCCTCAGCCTCAGCCCCCGCCTCAGCTTCCGCCTCGGCTGCGGCTTCCGCTTCCGCTTCCGCTTCCGCCCTCCGCTTATAAAACGGAACCGCTACATCACTCAAAACATCATGTTTGCACACAGGACACTGCAAACTCCGCTCCAACCACAGCTTAATACACCCATAATGGTACAAATGTCCACAGGGAAGCCGTCTCGGCTCTTTAGACCGTCCTACAGGCTCAGCTACAAGCATATCTAAACATACAAGGCAAGTATCCTGCCGCAATAAATCCTCGGGACCGGCAAGCGAAAGCCGAGCATCGATCTCGGAAGATTTCCACATATGGCTAAGCAATACCCGCGTTTCCCGGTACAAAGTAAGAATAACTTCATAGGAATCTACTAATAAATACACTAAAACAGCCTGATTCTCGGATGTTAACATGAAATACGAATACACAAACAGCTTTGCCGAATTACATCCGACCCGCAAAAGCGTCGTCAACACAAACTTCCTATCCCAGTATTCGATTTCCGGATTTGCTGCTAAATAACTAATTTCCCACAGTCCTAGCAGTAATTCTCCGAGAATCTCGGCAGCGGAAAGCGTGAGAAAGAAGAATTCCAGCGCACACCACAGCATGAACTCCCGGGAGGAGTAATCGAGCCGTTTCAGGCAGAAACGGAACATCGAGCCGTCTAACGCTAGGAAAACACCGAGGAGAATTACTGCCGAGTTTGCCACAGTTCGGAACACGAAATGGTGCCGAATGCCGAGAATAGTAGTACAAAAATGAGCCAACCGAGTGCCGGCAATCCGACGGGAAAGCAGTGGGCCGAATAAGCCTTCGGAACCTGAACTTCCGGTCTCATCTTCTATTTGTACTTCTCTTTCCTCTTCCTCTTCTTCTTCATCAATCTGCGCCACAATCTGCGCCACAGCCTGCGCCACAGCAACCCCCATATCGCCGCCACCGCCGCCACCGCCCGCCTGAGCCACAGCGCGGCGCAGCACATGCGGAACCCGTTTCTGCAATATCCAGTGATATATCTTAAGAAACAGCAGCAGCCCGCCACACATATACGACAGCAGGCTCGGCATGGCGTAAAACCGGGAAGACGCAAGCACCAACGACGCCACCTCGTAGATGGCGTGGCTGGCGATGTTGTCGATCTCCTCGCTGCGCAGTTCGCCGAACAGCAGGGCCTGTAAATGAGATCCCAGTACGAATAGCAGAGATACCGATAGATTGAGGATAAGCAGGAAGGGCGTGCCGTGGGCGAGGGAGACGCATGCTGAGAAATACGTCGGGTGTAGATAGAAGGCTGTGGCGATGGTGAGGGTGGCGAGGAGGCCGCTCACGGCGGCGTACGTGTACATATTGATGGTGATCATAGTGAGGCTGGGGAGAGGGGAACGGGGCGGGGCATTTCGGGTGTGGGAGATGTGGGAGATGTGGTAAATGTGGGGTAGATGTGGTAAATGAGGGGTTTGACAGTGTATTGTGGCGTCTTGTGGCGTATTTGAGGCGTAATGTGGCGTAATGTGGCGTATTACCGGCAATTCCGATACTTTACTCCGCCTCAGTTTCGGCTTTGCTGTTATCGTTGGTTTTTGCTAATCTTGTGAATTGTGCGATGACGTAATCAGTAATTACGGAGTATATAATGATGATGTAATCACTTAATTATTCCAACAATATAAAGCTTACGTAATCATTAATCACTCCGCCATATATTGCTTACGTAACCAACAACGCCCCCAAACTATCTTCCGCTCAACGGAGTTCCATCAAAACCTCGGAAACGTAACTCATTTCTGGTTCCGCTCCGTTCCGTTCCGTTCCCCCTCTTTTCCCCTCTTTTCCCCTCAATTCCCCTCTTCTCCACTCATCAAATCATCCAACCAGACTCCCCTCTCTACCACAATGACAGACTCCCTCTCTAAAGTAGCCGCAATGCTCGAATCGGCCCGAGAACTGACAATGGAAGTCGCCGCTTCCGCCTCGGCGAAAATTGCCGAATCAACAACTTCCTCCACATACCAGGGCCCTGCGCCACACCTCCACACCTCAGCCACAGAAGTGAAACGCCTGCTTAATTCCGCTTCCGACCATGAGAAAATCGCCGGAATGAAAAGCCTTATCGCCTGGACTTGCCGCGAATCCCCCGCTGCCGCTTCCGCCAAATCCTTCTTTCCCGATGTGGTCCGAAACGTGGCGTCCGGCAGTATGCAATTGCGGAAACTGGTGTTTTTGTACCTGTTAAAATATGCCGATACGGAACCGGATTTAGCTTTGCTTTCTATTAACACAATCCAGAAATCTCTTACCGATCCCGATCCTATAGTGCGGGCTTTGGCGCTGAAGGTTATTTCGGGGATCCCGCTGGCGGTGATTGCGCCGATTGTGCTTTTGGGCGTGCGCAAATGCGCCACAGATCATTCTGCGGCGGTCCGCAAAGCTGCTGCGGTGGCTTTAGTGAAAGTGTGGCACCGAGCAGCCCCCGCTGGGCTCATTGCTGCGCCACAGGTTGAAGAATTGCTTGCCGGGCTGTTGGCGGACGGGAATGCGTTTGTGGTGGGTTCGGCGTTGCTGCTGCTGAGCCACGTGTTGCCGGAACGGCTGGAGTTGCTGCATCCGCATTTCCGTCGTTATTGTGGGATGATTCGGCAATTTGACGAATGGGGCCAGCAGGTTTGTGTGGCGCAGCTGAGTCGGTATGTGCGGCGGTTTCTGCTGCGCCCGCCAGCGGAAGATGCGGATCGGAAGCTATTTGTGGAAACTGTGGCGCAGTTAGATTATTCTCCATCTTCGGCAGTTGTGTTTGCGGCGTTCCGAGCTCGATTAGCGGTGGCGCCGGAGAGTTTGAAAGCTCCGGGGGCTGCTGTGCCGTTGCTGAGGCTGATTAGAGGCAGTCCGGAGGCGCAGCAGGTGGCACTGGTCCATTTGCGGCTTGTGGCAGTGGCTGAGCCGAAAGCTTTAGCTCCTTATTGGCGGAATCTGTTGGTTTACCCTCGGGATGTTCTGCCTGTGGCGCAGTTAAAGCTTGAAGTGTTAGGAATGATTGCCGAACCGGAAAGTGTGGCGTCGATTGTGGCTGAACTGCGCCACTGTGTGGCAATTTATACAGATGTATATTGTGGCGCAGTAGCTGCTTCCGCTATTCAATCTCTGGGCCGAATAGTCGCTGCGCCACCCACCGGAACATCCGAATCTCTGATAAACGGAGTTCTGCGCCACCTGCTGCACCTCATTGCTGCGCCACATACCCCTCAAACAGTAGTAGACGAAGCTCTCACAGTAATCCGCTGCGCCATCCAGGAAAACCCCGCCCAGCACGTGCCCGTCGTCCGGAGGCTCAGCAAAGCCCTCTCACAAACGGCCCGCGCCTCCCCGGCTGGCCGAGCATCCATAGTGTGGCTGGTAGGCGAATTTGCTCGGCTTCGGCCCGCAGAAACCCCCGATATCCTCCGCAAACTGCTTCGGAACTTCGCCGCCGAGCCTCCAGCCGTGAGACTGCAAATCCTGCTTTTGGCAGCGAAAATGTACTCGTACGAGCTGGAAACATCGTTGGCGGAAACTCCGCTGGACGGCTCGGCAGAAACGGCAGCCGCGTTAGTGGAAACCCCCGTGGCTCGGATGTTCCGCCACACACTGCATTTGGCGGGATACGACGAGCGGTACGACGTGCGGGACCGGGCGCGGATGTTTGCCGCTTTGCTGCAGTTTGACGCAGAAGCTGTGGCGCAGGATGCGGCGCAGGTGGAGCGTGGCGTAAAGCTGGCGACGCTGATGCTGCAGGCGCCGAAGCCGCCGCCGATTGTGGCGTCGGGACGGAGCCGAGTGGGCGGAGAGTCTGTGGCTGATGTGGCTGAGGTGTTTGGGTCTGTAGAGTTGCATATTGGGGAAAATAGTGGCGTAGGAAGCGTAGGAAGCGTAGGAGGCGTAGCAGAAGGTTTGAAGCTCCCGCCGTGGGGCTGCGACGCCACAGACGGATGGGAAGACACGTCGGAACTGCGGGCTGCGCCGTCGGAAGTGCGGGATTTCTCGCGGGAAGGATTGGCGCAGTCTGCAGGCGGGAACGGAAGCGGAAGTGGAAGCGGAAGCGGAAGTGGCGCAGGAGGCTCAGCAGCGGCGTTCGGGAATGCCGGGCGGGCCGGCGGGTTCAGCGACAGTGCGTATGTACGGGATTTACAAGCGCGGGCCAAAGCGGCACAGCAGAAGTACAAACTGCAGAGTTTGGATGAGTTTTTCGCCGATGTAGAGCCGCGGAATGAAGAGGAAAGTGAGGAAGAAAGTGAAGAAAGTGACGAGAGTGAAGAGAGTGATGAAAGTGACGAGACGGAAGAGGAGACGGAAGAGGAGACGGAAGAGGAGACGGAAGAGGAGACGGAAGAGGAAGAAGAAAGAGAAGGAAGCGCAGAGAGCGGAGAGAGCGAAGAAACAGGCGGAATATCCGAGCGACTGACGTATCGGGACGAGGAGGCGTCAGACGGAGAAACGCAGCCGATGTTGAAATGAATGGCTGGGAAAAAGTGGAGAAAAGAGGGGAAAAGCGGAGAAAAGTGAAGAAAAGTGGAGAAAAGTGAAGAAAAGTGGAGAAAAGTGGGGATAAAAGTATACGAGTTAATAGGAAGCAAAAAAACTACAATAAATTCAGGGATCTGAAAGCAATGATTAGAAGAATAAATTCCGTAAGAGAAGTTAGAAGTGAGAGAAATCTAAGCAACAGAGTATTTAAAAGGAGGAGGATATGGAGGAAAGACAGTAGAATGTAGATGGTAAATTGTAGATTGTAGATTTTATAGAAGGATTGTAATATAACAGGATGAGTAGTAATTCAATAGTTGTTGGATAGTTAGATAGTTGGAGAGTTGATGGAATATCCAATTAGCTGATTAGTTTATTTACTGGTGGATTATTTGAGTGATTTATTGACCATATATTATTCCTTATACGTTTATATATATTTATTATAATATTTCTGGTTGAATCTTCCATTGACCAGAAGAGCTTCTTGTTTCTATTGATAATCTCAGCATTTCGTATCGGAATATTCAGTTAAGAACTTCAGAGGCATATAAGTAGTATAGTTTCTATAATTCTATAACTTGTATAACTTTTCTGAACATACAATTTGCTTAACTTCTACAACTTGACCTTAGAATAATTTTCATCTTTATAATAATCAGTCCCTCATCAATTTGGAATGGTAAACTGGTTTGTGGGTTTCGGAACTTCCAACCTTCCAAATTTCCAAACTGCCAGACCTCTAAGCTTCTAAACTTCATTTATAGTCAAATCCTTAAATCCTTAAATCCTTAAATCCTCAAATTCGATCGACTATAACCGATAAACCGAAAACACCAAACTAAAGATAAAACCTGATAACTAACAATTTGTTTCTCTTGAGAAGCCCCGCACATTTCTCTTCCTTTCCATTCATTTCCTTCCGACGTCTTACAATTTTGTAGTAGTATTGAATTAAAAGCATCAGAGTAATTGTAGTTAGTTGTAAATTATGTATAAATGACCGTCGTAATATTCGTTCTTCTGTCCAAAATCTTCCACCTTCTCGGATCTTCACATTTCCATATTTCCATCTTTCCACATTTCCTTATCTTGCAAATTATCACTCTTTTTATCTTTCCTATCCGATTCCCATCGCCTCGGTCCAAAAACACCGAACAATGAACACCGAAGGCCGAACGCCGAACCCAGCATACTTAATGCTGAATTCTCAGCTTCCGCTTCTCCAACTTTCAGCTTCATCTCGCCTTCTGCTTTCCAGCTTTGTATTTTCTTCAGCAGATTTCCGTAACTCAACTATTTATGAATTCCGAACTTCCGTGCCTTTAATTTTCAGCCGGCACAAATTACCGTTTCTTGTTTGCTTTCCGTGCCGCAGTGTTCAGCTACGTTCCGTTATGTTCCGTTATGTTCCGTTATGTTCCGTTATGTTCCGTTACATTCCTGAGCCATCCCTTCCGCTTTATTCGGCTTTTCTCCATTCCGCTTTGTTCCCTATTAATCAGCTCCTCAGCTCCTCAGCTCCTCAACCCCTCGGCTTCTCCGTCCTCCGTTCCGCAGAACAAACGTACTTTCCAGAAGGAATATTCTTTTCATTCAGCTTGTTAAAAGAAATGCGGAACGTCGATACGCTTTATGATGTACAACGAGATGTACAGAATACCAAATCACCACGAAACTATCAGGTTTCTTCATTAATTCAACCATTCAAATTATATCCGACTTTACAGTACTTCAGAATGGCATAAAAAGAAGTAAAACAAGTTCAGATTTAATCATATTTTCGGAACGAAAGACGGAGGAAACGAGGATTCCAAAAGTTCTTCAGTTCTTCAGTTCTTCAGCTCCTCAGCCCCTCCATTCCTCGGCTCTGCCTCGGTTCCGCCCTCGGCTTCTCCGATCCTTCTTTCCCCCTTTCCTCATTTACTACGATCCTCAGTTCCTCGGCTCCGCCTCAGAACCTCGGAAACACACGCATCGCACATATCCCATGAGAAACCCGTAAGATCACCGGAAACCAACCCGAGAATTCCATTTCCACGGATTGTTTTCGCGAGTCAATCCTTCAATGATCCAATAGAAATTCCACAGTTGAAATACCAGGGTATTCTGATAAATTGCAGTTGAAATTTTGCAATCGTAGTGGTAGAATGAACTTCGGTGAACTTCAGAGAACTTCAGTGAACTTCGGTGAACTTCAATGAACTTCAGAGAACTTTGGTGAGCTTCAGCCTATTTAGTAGCCTGCACTGATGAGTTCTGTGAAGTCTCAGTTTCTTCCTCTACAGGCTTTTCTACAGACTTTTCCACAGGCTTTTCTATAGTTTGTTTTTTACACGTTTTTCTACAGTTTTTTCTATAGAATTTTCTACAGGCTTTTCTATAGTTTTTTTTTTTACACGTTTTTCTACAGTTTTTTCTATAGAATTTTCTACAGGCTTCTCTATCCGCTCAGGAGGATAAAAAACGCGTAAATCCCAGAAGTCCACTGGAACCCTCCGTCCTCAGCTTTGAAACTCCGCCTCGGAACTTTTAGAACTTTTAGAACTTTTAGAACTTTTGGAACTTTTGGAACAGTCGGATTTGAAGCTCTTCAGACTCTCCGTCCTCGGATTATCAGCCCCTCAGTTACTCGGCTCGGCTTCGGGGCTTTCCGAACTTTCGGAACCACTGAACTTTCAGAACCCACTGAACTTTCGGAACCACTGAACTTTCAGAACCCAACTGTTCCTCCGTTCCTCAGCTCCTCCGTTCCTCAGCTCCTCCGTTCCTCAGCTCCTCCGTTCCTCAGCTCCTCCGTTCCTCAGCTCCTCCGTTCCTCAGCTCCTCCGTTCCTCCGTTCCTCGGCTACGCCTCGGAACTTCGGAACTTCGGAACTTCGGAACTCGGAACTCGGAACTCGGCCTCAAATCCACACATCTAAAACCTCCCGCCTATACACCAACCCCTCCTCCCCCTCTCTCAACCCCTCCCCCACTTTCTCCCCCACTTTCTCCCCCGCTTTCACCTCCTCCCCTACTTCGGGATAAAAAGCAACCATCGCATCCGCCATCTGCACATAACTCTCATTATACAACCGCCAATACGGAACCCGCACTTTCCTAGCACTCATAAACAACCCTACAATCATATACGGAAGCAGCACGCCAGCTCCGACGGCGTTCCGAACTCCGTTGATCCCGTCAATGATCCGATCAATGACGTGCGGCGATGTTTCGTACAGATTCGGCACTAGCAAGTTCAGCAAATGCACAAACGCGTCTTCTACTCCCTGCCCAACGCATCCCAGCGCCATATGCTTTACTACTGTAGCCGCTGTTTGCCGATGCACCTGATCCCGATCGGTTAACGCGTCTTCCAGCAACGGCACAACCGCGTATACGTAATCGCGGGCCATCGGGCCGATGTACTCAAACATAAAGCTCAGGGCTTTCAGCACTCCGTTTTGTACGTTGGCTTCGGGCGTTCGGTATTCGTTCATTAATGCTGGCAGCACAGTGAACGGTTGGCACGTTTCCGCCACAATCCCGATAGCTACGGCAGTACAAACGCGGAGTTGCCGTTCCTGGACCCGCAGGTTTGTCAGCAGAGCTGCCAGGACGTCCTGCGGGCCGATAGCCGCGGCAATAAAGCCGAAAGTGCGGTTTGCGGCTCGGCGGATGGCTTTCCGCGGCGATTTCAACAAATCCAACAACCGGAAACAAATACGCATCCATTCCCGAGCCGCCACCTGTTCCGGAGCTTTCACAGCTATCTGCCCTATAAGATCTACGGCGTTTTCCTGTACTTTCTCATGTCTGTTGTTGAGGATCGGCGTTATACGTTGCAGGACGTCTCTTACGGGGGGTTTCATACTACGGGGGCCTACGGCTGCTACGACGCGCCTCAAAGCGCCGAGATTTGCTCCGAGGGCGTTCGGGTACTCTTCGCCGAGATATTCGTACAAAACGATTCCTAATTGTACTAAAAGCGGTTCTGCGCCACATTCTTGGAGTAAAGGTGCCACTTGCGCCACTAAATCGGCACATAATTCCCGAACTCCAGGATCTTTGTGGTCAAATCCTCGGAGAAGTACCCGAACCGTTTCCGGTAAATGTTTTTCCGTTCTACGGCCTAAAGCTCGGTATATCGTGCCGAACCCACTGACCAGCTCGGCTGAATACCCCGTTTGGGCAGCTAAAAGCGCCAACAAACAATCTACAAGCCGCTCTTCCAGCCGTTCCGACACGTCGGCCGTCCCGAGCGCCGCCACAATCTTCTCTGCCGCAGCCAGCGCCATCCGCCGCAAAGACTCCGATTCGTCCCGCAGCAGCGGCACAAGCCGCTCCAGCACTTCCGCCACACCGGCCCGCGCCGCCAACTCTGCCGTCGCTTCTGTGACTGCCACAGACACCGCCACATCTCCTGCCGTCCGCCGCGTCCAGAAATGCCGGAAAAAAGCCGGCAAAACTTCCGTCCGAAGCCGACTCGGAGCAACTCCCGGCGCAGAAGCGCACGCTGGCAACGCCGCAAGCACCACACGGCGCAGCTCGTCGTCTGTGGCTGCAAACTCCCGCACCAGCACTGCCAGCAGCTCTCCAGCATAGCTGCCGGCCTGTGCCGAGTCCATAAGCGGCACCAGGTTGCCCGAAGCTCGGAGAAACGCTGCCAGCGGCTTCCCGCGGTGTTTCCGCACTCCGGCCCAAAGCGGCGGCAGCACCTCGGCAAAGGATTCAATGCCGTAAGGGCAGGCGGCGGCTGCGAGTCCCGCAATGGCCAGAGCCGCTGCGGGGCGGACTTTCGGCTGTTCATCGCTGAGCGAAGGTGCTACGCAGTCTACTAAGCCTGTGAGATGAGGCAAAACGGCACATCCGAGTTCTGCCGCGATCTGCGCCACAGTTCGGGCCCCAGTGTGGCGCGCCTCCCAACTTCGGCGCGATCGGCACACCGCTCGGAGAAACGGGAGTAAAGGCGGGACTCCTAATGTAGCAGCCACAATTGCTAAAGCTCGGGCCGCCGTATGGCGTACAAACTCGTCCGGATGGGCGATATCCGGCCGCAAAGTCGCCACCATATGCGGCAACCCGGCAGCTTTCGCCACACTAGCTATAATATCTTTACCTTCGGCCCGAGCATGCCGATCTTTGTCCAGCAGCAGCGGGCCGAGCACTACGAGGAGTTTATGGGTGTAGGGACGGACTAAATCGTCCAGTTTATACAAAATACGGCCTATAAGTTTTACGAGAAGGTGGCGTTCCTGTTCGGAAAGCGAGGGGTCCATTAGAAGTGGGAGTAAATGGGCAAACAGCAATTGCGGGCCGAAACTGCGGGCCGAATCGGTGAGAGAGCGGAGTGCCGCTTTCCGTACCGCTGGAGTTCCGTTTTTCACCCGTAAAATGAGGCGCAGCACGCGGCGTTCCTTTTGTTCCGCGGCTGGGAGTTCCGAATCTGCTGTGGCGTCCAGCAGTTTACTGAAATGTTTCCTGTCTGTGTCTTTAAAGAACTGCAATTCTCCGAGGGTTTCCGGGGGCGGGAGCGGCACGGCAGCGGCAGGCGCGGCTTCCGGGATGGCGTAGCCGGCCGGCTGGGTGGCGGCGTGGATTTCGGCTAGCTGGTGCGCCACAGACGCGGCTGAAATGTACCCTGGGGGTGGCGTGAGGATTTCGTAGCCTTCGGAGGGGAGGAGGGCGTTGAGTGTGGCGTCGGAGAGGAAATACGGCGACGGGAGCGGCACGGGGGGCGCAGAAGGCGCAGCAGAGGTCGAATGTGGCGCAGAAGGTGCCGAAGGTGGCGCAGCAGAGTCTGAAGGGGGTGGCTGATCCCATTTACTACGACGGGAACGTCGGGGTGGCGTAGTGGAAACTGTGGCTGATTGTGGCTCAGTTTGATCCCATCGGGACCGCAGCCGTTTTTTCGGCGCCGGCTCGGTGTCTAATTGGGTAATTTGTGGCTTAGTATGCGGCTCATACTCTTTATAACCCATATCACAATTCTGTGGCTCAGATTTGGATTCCAAGGCCGCCGTTCCCCCCGGCGGGACGTCCCAACGCCGCCGTTTCCCTGCACGCGGCGGCGTTTTGTCTCCTGCCGCTTCCGACGGAGTTTCCCGTTGTTTCTGCGTCTGCTGCGCCACTTTTGCCTCCTGCGCCACTCTTTCCTCATCAACCAGCCGCTGCCGTTCCGCAACAGGCAAATCCGCGCCGGGAGCCGCCACCTCCGCCCAGCGGCGGTACTGCCGTTTCTGGTATTCCGACTGGTTCGCATACACCGACGTTTTCGACTGCACACCGGCAAGCGGGTCGAAATCGGCAACTTCGGCTTCGATCTCCCTTAAAAGCTGTGCGGGGGCTCCGTATTCCGGGACGAGTTTGCGGGGTTTCCCGGTGGGGTCTGAGGGTCCTGTGGGCTCTGAGGCCGGCATTTTGGGGGGCGTAATTGAGGGTTTTTTCTTTATATTACTGGCGATGCAGCGATTGTGGGGGTTTCCAGTAGGAAATGTGTGATTTAGACGGTAGAAAGGATAAATCGGGGGAAATAGGGAAAACTCGGAATAAAAAACACCTTATAAGGATATAGAGTAAGTAAATATCCTCTATGGCGATCTACGGTGGATTTTCTGCTTATAAAAGTCGTTATTTCCCTGCTTATTCCCGTTATTCCCGTTTATTCCCGTTTATTCCCTGCTTATCCCACACTTTTCCACTCCAATTATCGGATATTTCAGTCCATTGAAAAGCACGAAAAGTATGAAAAAATCACTGACCTTCGCTGTGCTGAGATTTACACACTGGCGCACATTTCAGCATTGACTTCGGAATGCGTTTAACCCCATCGGAAGGAGGTGTGGCGCAGTCGCCGAGTGGGTTATTATAGGAATATAGGGATATAAATGGGAATATAGGTGTATAAATGGGCATATTAATAGGAAATTACACTGGAAGAGCAAATCTGCGTGGTATTTAACGGGTATTTAACGGGTATTTAACGGGTTTCCTTTGAATTTCCAGGTTTTTTTGCTCAGCCATCGCCGAACAGGGCAGTTTTTTGGACGTTTCTACGGTCCCTCGGCCCGCTCCGTCTCGGATTTCCCAATAACCCGGCGCGAATTCCGGTAATTTCCGGCCCGGGAAACATGCGGTTCCTTTCTGTGGCTTCCGCGGTGCTTTCCGCTTCCGTATTTGTCGTATTAGCTTCCCCTTCGGGCCTTTCAGCCCCCTCAGCCCCCTCAGCCCCCTCAGCCCCCTCAGCCCCCTCAAGCCTGTCTTTGCCCTATGAATACACGGAAGAAGTGACGCTGCGCCCCCTGCCGTCAAATAATCTGCTAGCGGACTTCCGCTTCTCGGCTAAAGCCGAACACAAACCCTTTGAAGCGTTCCGAGACTCTCACAAACCACAAGAAATCCATCAGTACGCCCATTATACGGTATTCCCTCGGTCCCTCGGCCCGATAATCGAATCTACCCGAACTCGGGAGTTACAATTGCGGTTTTCCGGTGGCAGGTGGGACTCGGAAGAGTGGGGGGCGCTGCCTGCCGATGGCCTGCTGGCCGGTGGCACCGGCGTTGAGCTTTGGGCGTGGATTGAAGCGGAAACGTCGGCGGAAGCTTTCCGGCAATGGCGGCATTTGGCCAATGCGCTTTCGGGTCTTTTCTGTGCTTCGTTGAATTTTATAGACTCTTCTATTACCACTTTCCCATCTAAATCGTTCCAGCCGGCTGCTAGCGGGTATTCCGAGATGTTACAAACGCGTCCAGCGGGGTTTGCCGATTCTGCCGATTGTGGCGTTTCCACCCCTACTTGTATGTTCCTTTTGCGTGCCGCTTTGCCCGGGGAACCCGTATGTACCGAGAATTTAACTCCGTTTCTGAAACTTCTGCCGTGTAAGGGCAAAGCCGGCGTTTCCTCCCTGCTGGACGGGCATAAAATATACGACGCAAACTGGCATTCTATGGCTGTTTCTGTGATAACGGAATGCGCCACAGAACAGCACACAATCCCGGGACTCTCGCTAGGCGAATGTAGGCTTAAATTCGACCAATCAATAGCCGCAGTTGTGTCTGTGGAGCGGTCTTTACAACGGCTGGTTGAGCCGGTGCCGAAACCGGTGCCGGAATCGGCTTTGCGGTGCGATAATTCTCGGCACGGGTCGGATTATCATTGTTTCCCGTTGGGGGTTCCGCAGGAGATGCACTGGGATGTGCAGTCTGTTTTCGGCCGTCGGGTGCGGGGCGATTGTCCTGTGGGGTTGGCGCCGGTGAAGGTTTGTGCGGATGTGCCGGACGGGTGGGATGTGAGGGGTTGGAGGTATTATGAGGGGAAAAGGGAGGAAGAGGGGAAAGAGGGGGAAAAGGGGGAAGAGGGGGAAAAGGTGGGGAAAAAGGAAGCGGAAGCGGAAGCGGAAGCGGAAGCGGAAGCGGAAGCGGAAGTGGCACAAACTGAATCTGGCAATTCTGCCGACGGAGATGCCGAGGAGACGGCAGTGTTGGAAGTGAAGGAAAATGTAGGAGTTGAGGGGGGAGTTGAAGGGGAAGTTGAGGCGGAAGGGGAAGTGGAAGCCGAGAATGTGGCTGAAGCGGAAGTGGCGGAAGTGGCTGAGGCTGAAAATGTGGCTGAGAATGTGGCTGAAGTGGCTGAGGCTGAGGCGGAAGTGGCTCAGCCTCCGGAAGTGGCTCAGCCTTCGGAAGTGGCGCAGCCTTCGGAAGCGGAAGACTCTTTAGAATCTGTGGACTCCGCCTCCTCCTCCTCTTCCGCCTCCCGCGAAGTTTTCAGCCCCGTACCGGCCGAAAACGGCTGCTTTGTAGTGCCCCGACGCCACGAATTCAACGTAGACTTCCAAACATCCAACAGCTCCCACGTAGCACCTCTAACAGAACCCCCAATCTACGTTTCCCGCTCTTTCACAGGCTACGGGCAGGAAAACGGCGGATTCCGAACCATTCTAAGGAATCCCGGTAAAAACTCCATCCGCGTTTCCTATTTTGAAACCCTTCCATGGTATATCCGCGTATATCTGCATACATTAGACATTTCCGTTACTACAAAAGACGGAATAACGATTTCCACCCCCGCTGGTGAGTCGGAAGTGCTTAAAGAAACATTCTATCAAGCAGCTGTAGACAGAGAGCGTCCAACGCAGTTAGAAATGGAATTAGAAGTGCCCGGAGAGAGTCAGGTGGCCCTGAAGTACGAATTCGATAAAAGCTTGCTGCTTCTAGCGGAATATCCACCAGATGCTAACCGGGGCTTTGATTTGGAACCTGTAGTTGTGACCGTTCATTTGGGCTCGGGCCGGAGATATGTGGCGCGGTCTTCTTCGCTGTTGCTTTCTCTCCCGACGCCTGATTTCTCTATGCCGTATAATGTGATTATTCTGACGTCTACGGTGCTGGCGTTGAATTTCGGTACTGTTTTCAATCTTTTGGTGAAGCGGCTGGTGACGGAAGAGGAGGCAGATTTGGTAGTGCAGTCTGCTGGCCCGCGGGCTAAGCTTTTGCAGCTTGTGGCTCGTTTGAAGAGAGTTGTGGGGCGCAGTAGTGAGGTGAAGGCTAAGGAAGATTGAGGGTTGGAGTTGGAGAAGAGAGGAGATGTAATTAGTAGAGTGATTGATGAAGATAGAGGTAGAAATCTGAGTAGAATTTGGATTAGAAGATTGGTGAGAAATTTAGCTGGGAATCTAGCTAGGAAATATGATAGGAAATCGAGCTGGAAATTTAGAAAGATATCTTTGGAAATTTAGTAAGATATCTATTTGGAAATCTAACTAGAAAATAACAAGAATATTGTTGGAAATCTAACTAGATAGATCTGGAAATCTGATGATAAATCTAACTAGAATTCTAACTAGCAATTTGATTTCCAACTGAAAATTCAATTTGAAATCTAACAGGAAATCCAGCTAGAAATCTGAGTATATAAACGTATTAAATAACAAGATTGGCATATTTTTTAAACATAACTGAGCAAAAATTGGGAATTTGCTACGAGAATTCGTATATATCTATCGAGTATCTGACGTTCTAAGGACGGTGAATTTGTTTTTCTTTTACTTTTACTTCATTTTTCTGTTACTTTTCTTTTACTTTTCTTTTACTTTTCTTACTTTTCTTACTTTTCTTACTTTTCTTACTTTTCTTATTTTTCCTTTCTTTTCTTTCCTCTTCTTTTTTCCTTTCCTTTCCTTTCCTTTCCTTTCCTTTACTTTTCCTACATTTGTTTACTTGTTTTTTATTTGGCTGAGTAACCAATTAATATAAACAAAAGTATTCTTTTACAGCTGTTAATTAGCAGATGAATTGCCCGCATTTAATTGGCAAACGGGTATGCTGATATGCTGGTGGGTTGAAACTCCACAGTGTTTCCATATATTTAAAGGAAATACACTATAAATCTCTCTTTTTCTTTGAATACCTTTCAGTTCCCATATTTCCCATATTATTTCCAACGTCTTTAAGCGGTTTCCCGCGGTTTTCAACGTTTTGAACCCGAGAAACTCCTGGAGACTTCCCTACTTCTTCCTTACGCTCTATAAGCTTCTCCCCATCATCGTAGTTATCATTTTCCTCCTCAAATTCGTAATCGTCTTCAAAATAGTCCTCTTTGTAGCCGTCTTCCTGCTCATTCACATACAAAGAGAGTACAGTTTCGTAGTATTCGTCTAGCTGTTGCCTGCTATCGGAACTATGAGGACTTTCAAAGCCTTCAATGGATTCCTCCTCCTCTTCTTCCAGTTCCTCATCTTCCTCTTCCTCTTCCTCATCTCTTTCAGCTTTCTGGGTGGAATACAGCTTTTGGTATAGCCTGGTTATTACTCTAGCTTGAAGCTCTAATAAATCATCTACGTCGGTATAAAAACTGCCTGAGGAGTTTGTATCCTGGCTTGACGGAACAGCGGGGTACCCAAAGTTACGAATTCTTCCTTTGGACTCCGCTAATGGCAGCCCACGCAGCCATTTATCGATTTTCTCTCTATGGGGCATATTTGCAATCTCTCTAGGCTTGAAATCCGCGGGGAATGCATTCCCAGGGTTCCCCAGACTCGGCAGGGGGTACTGAAGATGATTTTTATATACGGGAAACACTTTTAAAGGTCTCCGTCCTATATCTACATACCCATTACCTATATTCTTACTTATACATACTCCTCCAGCAGACATTACGTGCGGGAATGCTCTAATATCCTCTATATGTTGAGCAGAGGATAGCATAGACCTATTTGTATACTCTGGGTTTATATTTGGGAGTAAATTAGCTGAAGGAGGAAGAGACATTGAATGGTGATGTTTACCTGGGAACATTCCTACTACTTGAGCTACCTGAGGGGCGTACAGTACCGAATTCTGGTTTGGTCTGTACATTTCCGAGGAATTACAGGGGAAATAACCCATATTACGGAGTTGTTCTGTGTTGATGTCCATTGGGTGGCCAGGCAGGAAGGGTACTTGAAAGCTGTTACGTTCTTGCGGGGAGTTCATTGTTGATAGGAAGGAAAGGAAGGAAGGGAGGAAAGGAAAGGAAGGATTTGTTGTGTATGTTTTAGTAATGGGCAGTTCCCTGGGCTTAAAGGAAGCTGTAAGCAACCTTTAAGGAAGAAATAAGCAGAAACGACTTCCTTTTAGAATATCCACTGAGCAAGGTATAGGAAGGTTAAAGGGGTTGTAAATACTTGAAAAGTATCAAACTGTTCTGTGAGACCAAACAATACAGTAATGTGGGGTAAAATTTATATGGATTTTCAGCTTTTTACAGGCAGATTCACTTCAGCTTCAGCTTCAGATTTAAAGCTCCGGCCTGTTGGGTTTTCTTTTCTTGCTTTTCCCAGTGTTTGCTGTAATTTTAGTACCAGAATTCCAGAATTCCAGCAAAGGTTGTAAGAAAAAGAAGAATTCCGTTGTTAATTCGGTCGTTAATTTAGTCGTTTTTCTTTCTTCTTTCTTCGACTTTCAGTAGTAAAAACTTCCAGTATTATAGAGAAGTTTTCTTTTCTTTTTCTCGAGATTTCTTTTCTTCCAGCTTATAATCGTCTTTGCGTCTTCCGAAACTGTCAATCTCGGAACTCTTCTGATCCGCTTTTTGTTAAACTGTCGTGTTTTTCGTCGTTTTTCGACTTTTCCCGTCCTTTTTCGTCGTTTTTTCAACCGTTTTTCGGCATTTCTGCTCGGCCCGCCGGGACTTCAAACAATACGCAGTTTGAATGGAAATAAAAGCTAACATTTTCTGGGTAAATCTGTGAACATTTTTGTGATTGTTTGATTGTTAATTTGTGTTTGTTATACTTAAATCTATTTGTGGGGGTAAACCGTTGAGATTAGAGTTAGGGTTTTCGCCTAATCTCCAAAACTTTAATGTTAATCTTTCCAACCTTAAATTTTCAGGTGGGCAAGCGCACAATTTCCTGATTACGTCATCGTTTTATTAACCCTCCCAATCTTTCTTATTTTCCATTTCTCACCGATTCCGTCATTTCCTTTCGCCTTCGGAATAAAACGGTAAACTCGGAACACAAATATACTTAAACCACAAAAAGATTTCCGTTAAT
Source organism: Sporopachydermia lactativora (assembly GCA_030579575.1). Taxonomy (NCBI): domain Eukaryota; kingdom Fungi; phylum Ascomycota; class Sporopachydermiomycetes; order Sporopachydermiales; family Sporopachydermiaceae; genus Sporopachydermia; species Sporopachydermia lactativora. The sequence goes on from JAKTRH010000129.1 coordinate 22,634, forward strand.
TACACAAATAAACCTCCTCCTCCCTCTACTAACTATGGGAGTCCACCAATTATGGGATATTGTGTCACTAACGGCTCGGCCCGTTCGGCTAGAAGCGCTTTCTCGGCATCGGCTAGCCGTTGACGCCTCAATTTGGATTTACCAGTTTCTGAAAGCGGTGCGAGATGCCGAGGGAAACGCGGTTAAAAACGCGCATATTCTCGGGTTTTTCCGACGTATTTGTAAACTTTTATTCTTCGGGATTCGGCCCGTTTTTGTGTTTGATGGTGGCGCCCCGGAGTTAAAACGCCGAACTATCCGAATGCGGAAGGAACGGCGTGCGGGGAAGCGGGAAAGCGCACAGAAAACAGCGGAAAAATTGCTTTCTTTACAGTTACAGCGTCGGGCTGAAATGAGCCACAAATCGGCCCAATCGGCCCAATCGGCCCAATCGGGCAACTCAGCCACCTCAGCCACAATCACACCACCTCGGCATTTCCGCAAAGCCGATCAATATCATCTTCCGGAGTTACAAAACGGCAGTTTGCACGTGCCAGCCAACGATAATCGGCTACTTTCGGAAGAAGAATTTGCCGCTGTGGCTGACGCCCTGCGCCACGATTTATGTGGCGTAGAGCTGAGCCACTTAGACCCGGCACATGCCGAATTCGGCAAATTGCCCGAAACAGTACAATACACAGTGCTTTCGCGGCTGCGCCTCCGATCTCGGCTTCGAATGGGTTACTCAAAAGAGGAATTGGAGGCGCAGTTCCCAGATCGAATGCAGTTTTCTCGGTTCCAAATCGAGCGAGTGGCGCAGCGGAATTTCCTAACTCAGCGGTTGATGTCCCTAAACGGGGCGGAGGCGGCTGAGACGGAAAACGGAAACAATAACGGCTCATCTACGTCTATTTCTGTGGCGCAGTTCGGCGGGAGAAGAATAGCGGGGGAAAAAGACCGAGAATATGTATTACAAAAACGATTTGACGGGTGGACGCTTTCGTTAGGAAGCGGAAATAATAGCGGAAAGAATAACGGAAATAATAGCGGAATGGCTGGATTCTCAGCTTCCGCGCCGATCCGTTTAGACGATGACGGAGATGCCGATGATTTACCTAAATCGGTATATTCGGAACCACAATTTCAAAATTTAGTACCACAATCGGCAATCGGAACCGGAAACGATGACGGAAGCGGAAGCGAAAGCGGAAGCGATGACGCAGAATGGGAAGACGTTTTAAGCGGATCGGAAACAATAGCGGAAAAGAAACCGGAAACAATAGCGGAACCAGAATTAAATTCGAAATCTGTGGATAAATCCACAGAAATCCATTTGTCACATGCCGAAATGCACGAATTATTCGGCGCCGACGTCGGAAATTTAAACGACGCCGCCGAATTACAGCGCGGCATCGAATTGTCTTTACAGGCGGCAGCGGTGGCGGACGGCTTGTTGGCGCGGCGGGACGGAAGCGGGGATGTCTTTGTGGACGATTCGGAAGAGGAAAAAGAGGAATTAGAGTTTCGGCAGGCGATTTCGGCACAAAGCGGGGTTGGAGGGGTTGGCGGGGCAAACCCGGAAACCGGAAACCGGAGTATAGTTTCCGTCCCATTTGAGGTACCCGATGTGAAACCGGAAACGATAGCGGTTGATGCCGACATCGATCCCGACGATGTCGTTTCAATTGCTGCGCCACCAGCGGCTTTTGAGCTTGATATGTCGCGATCGGCGTTGTTTGGAAAGCCGAAAGTGGCTGAAATGGGGGCAAAAACGGAAACGATAGCGGAAACGGAAACAAAAGCGGAAAAAGCTCTGCTTGTGGCGATTGCCGATGGGTACAAATCGGAATCTGAAGAAATTTCTACGGAAATTCCTACAAAAATTCCAGCGGAACCTCCGACGGAACTTCCGACGGATAACGGCAAACCACAAAAACTTGAAACTCCTTTGTGGTTTCAATCTTCCGCGGGAATCACGGGGAACCCGCATATGGGACGTGTGGGGGCTGAAAATGAGGCTGATGAGGATTTTGAGGCGGGGCTTATCCCTTTTGAGAAGGTGGGGCGGGTGGCTGAGGCGCAGGAGGCGCAGGAGGCGCAGTGGGTGGCGCAGCAAGAAGATTCCGATTCGGAAGTAGAAGAAGTGGCGGCGGTTTCCGTTTTAGGCCGAAACGGGGCGAAAGCGGAAAATATGGCGGAAAAGATGGCGGAATCGGAAGCAAACTCGGAACCGGAAATAATAGAAGTAGAAAACCCGGAAAAGATAACGGAATCCACAAAATCCAATAAATCCACAAATTCCTCCAATTCCGCCGCTCCGTTCGATTACGCCTTTGACGAGACGGAAGAGGAAACGCTTGTGGCGCAGTTGGCGGCTGAAGAAGAAGCTTTTTCCCGTTTTGCCGCTTCTGAACTCCACAAACAATCTTCGGCACCTTCGGAACCACAATCACCAAACTTTCCTCAATATGAAACTCTTTTATCGGAACAAAAGAAACACAAACGTGATTCGGATGAAGTTACACAAACAATGATTGAAGACTGCCAAGAATTATTAGCCCGTTTCGGAATCCCATTTGTAACCGCCCCAATGGAAGCGGAAGCCCAATGTGCCGAACTTCTCCGTCTCGGTCTTGTAGACGGCATTGTAACCGACGATTCCGATTGTTTTCTTTTTGCCGGATCGGATTGTAAAGTGTACAGAAACATATTTAACCAGGGAAAGTATGTAGAGAGTTATTGTGGTGCCGATTTATCCCGAGGATTGAAATTAACCCGAGAACGGTTGATTGAGTTGGCGTTGTTGTTGGGGAGTGATTATACTGAGGGGTTGCGGGGGGTGGGGCCGGTGACGGCGATGGAGATTTTGGCGGAGTTTGGTGGCGCAGCCACCGGAGCTACCGGATTCGGCGAAGCCGGAGACGGAGGCGCAGGAGGCAATGCCGAAGGCAATGCCGAAGGCAATGCCGAAGGCAGTGCCGAAGGCAGTGCCGAAGGCAGTGCCGAAGGCAGTGCCGAAGGCAGTGCCGAAGGCAGTGGCGCAGCTACCGGATTCGGCGAAGCCGGAGACGGTGGCGCAGGAGGCGCAGCAGACTCAGCCGCAGCAAGCACAAAAGGTGGCGCAGCAAGCACAAAAAGTGGCGCAGCAAGCACAAAAGGTGGCGCAGCAAGCACAAAAAGTGGCTCAGAAGACTTTAGTGGCTCAGCTGAAACCTGTGGCGCAGCAGATGAGAAATCTAGCGGTTCTTTAGGTGTTTCTGGCACAAAAGGTACTTCTGGCACTTCTGGTGGCTCAGCTGGTGGCGCAGCAAGTATAAAAAATGGGCCACAAACCACAGAAGGCTCAGACGGATCTTCCGATTCTTTTGGGAATTCTGGTGGCTCAGCTGGTACTTTGAGCGACTTTTCGGAAACCTCCGGCACCTTCGGTGCCTCAGCTTCCGAAATGCCCGAACTCACCGCCTTCCGAAACTGGTGGCTAAAAGTACAAACAGGAGAAATAACTAAAGGAGACACAGAATGGAAACAACAATTTATCCACAAATTCCGAGGCAAACTCTTTCTAGACCGAACATTTCCCGATCGGTACGTTTATTCGGCTTACACAAACCCAGAAGTTGATCACGACAAAACGGAATTTCAATGGGGGAAGCCGAATTTACACCTTTTACGGGCGTTTTTAACCCGAAATTTAGGCTGGAGCCAAGGAAAAGTCGACGAAATTCTCCTACCGGTTATCCAGGATATGAATAGGAAGCAACAATTCGGAATTCAAACAAATATCGGGTCATTTTTCTTATCCGATCCGTCGGCGGGGGCGTCTCGGGAGATTCGGAGTAGTAAACGGTTGAAAAACGCCATGAATAAGCTTGGGGCGCGGGTGTTCCGAGGCAGGGAAGAGGCTGGAGGTGTGGCAGGTGCGGAGGATGAAGATGGGAAGCGGAAGAAGCGGAAAAGCGGGAAACGGAAGCCGAGAATGACGCGGAAGAGTTCCGAGGGCCGAGAGGAGACGTGAAGGTTCCGAGAGTCGAGAGGAGACGTGAGGTGGCGAAATGTATAATATAGGATGGGAAAGGATTGGAATTAATGGGAAATACATGGGAATTTTACAGGTTACAGGAGGATAAAAGTGTAGAAATTGATATTTGTGAATTCTAATCTTGGGAACTATTTCTGTGGTGCCGATAATTTCGGTAAAAAAACAACTCCGATACACCGAGTAAACCCCATATAGGGGTTTTTTATAGATGACGTGATCAACATATACGTGTAAATTTTCACTCATGCAATGTTCATGCGATGAGCCGGAATCGTGCATGGCCGTGCAGCAGATGTCCGAATAGCCGTTCCGGACGCCATATAGTTGGGAAAAACACCTCATCGGTTACGCGTAACCCGAAGCGCAGCATAAAGATAGCAATTAAGCCAAGCAATTGACTGTTTTACAAGCAAAATGATGCAATTATTACCGTCTTTTTCGGCATTTCTTTGCTGCTGTTTTCCCCCTGTTTTCGTGTATTCCATACATCATCTGTCCGATAGCCTTTGTCCGTTTCGAAATGAAAAACCGGACTTACGGACTAACGGACCGTTTGTCATCCGGACACCCTGACACGGACACCCTGACACGCTGACATGGACAATTTGTCCTATCACAAATCATACCGGAAAACGGGGCAAAATATCAGACATTTTAAATACCCCGCTATTATATACATTTATATACGCCAATTTCAACCCTTTTAACCACTCAAATGGCTCAAAATCCTCCTCAATTCCGCTCTTTGTACGCACCGGTTATATACCGTCTGTCACGTGTTTCCCCGTGACCGCCCAATCGGGTAATTTTTGTCCGGTGCCATCTGTCCGCTGTCCGGTGTCCATCCCGTCCGTCGATTGGCCCTCCGCGATATAAATATAAAGTGCCGACGCCCAAAGCCGTCAATTCCCAACTCCCAATTCCCAAATCCCCACTGTTTTCTCGGGAATATTTCGGCTTCTCATCCGCTGTTGATCCGTCTATCATCCGCTATCAGCGTCAATTCTACCCCGCTACCCCGCAATGGTCTACACTACCCGCCAAATCGGCGCCGCAAACACGCTCGACTACAGAGTGTACATTGAGAAAGACGGGAAACCCGTGTCGCCGTTCCACGACATCCCGCTCTACGCGGATGAGTCCAAACAGGTTCTCAACATGATTGTGGAAGTTCCCCGTTGGACCAACGCAAAATTAGAAATCACAAAAGAAGAACCACTAAACCCTATTAAACAAGACACAAAAAAGGGTAAACTCCGATTTGTCCGAAATTGCTTCCCGCATCACGGTTATATCCACAATTACGGCGCTTTCCCACAAACATGGGAAGACCCCAACGCCACGCATCCGGAAACAAAAGCTAAGGGCGATAACGACCCATTGGACGTATGCGAAATCGGCGAAGCCGTCGGATATGTCGGCCAGGTTAAACAGGTTAAAGTTCTCGGAGTTATGGCGTTGTTGGATGAGGGGGAAACGGACTGGAAAGTGATTGTGATTGACGTGACGGACCCGCTGGCTTCGAAAGTGAACGATATCGAAGATGTAGAGAAGCATTTGCCTGGATTGCTGCGTGCTACTAATGAATGGTTCCGTATTTATAAGATTCCCGATGGAAAGCCCGAGAATCAGTTTGCGTTCTCTGGAGAGGCGAAGAACAAGGAGTATGCGAACGAGGTGATTACGGAGTGCAACGAGGCGTGGAGCAGACTGATTGCTGGCGAGGTGGATGCCAATGGCATTTCGTTGGTGAACACTACGCTGACGTCTTCGGCTTCGTATGCTGATGCGGGGGCTTTGGGTATTCCCGAGGCGTCTCCGGCTCCTCCTGCCAAGATTGACAGCTCTGTGGACAAGTGGTTTTACATTTCTGGAGCGTCTGCGTGAATAGTTAATAAGAGAAGCTGTTGAAGTGTTTTAATTTGTAGGAAAAGGCGGGATTTCAAGCCGAAATATGCCGAGATTGGTGAGTGAGATTGAGGTGATTACGTAATCCGAAATTCGAGTAATGCATATGCGTGCAGGAGGCTGCAGGAGGCTGCAGCAAGCCATAGATTGGGTGGTCATTTGGCTGTTTGGCTTGATTTGCACCGGTAATTGCCGAGATGTGTGGCGCAGGAGTTGTCGGAGGTTTGGCCAGTTTGAGCAGCGTGTGGTTTGACCGGTGGTTCGCCGCTAAGTATACTGGAAATTACGTCTTGTAGGTGGACCGTTTCCCTCTTATTCGATTACGTCATCTCTATAGAAGGCCCGAGCTCGGAGTTCCTGGATATATCCGAGCCAAGAGCTGCCGAAGGAGGTTTAAAACTTCTGGCATGGTATAGATGAACATATAGAAGATGTAACTCGGCAAGAATTCTACCGCAGTTCCCGCAGGAGCCGCTTTAAGATGCCGAGCTTCGGTAATGTCCCTGAAGGAAGTCGGAAAAGCCGAACCCCTGGCAAAGAAAGCATAACTGTCAGTAAATTAATACAAATTTCAATATACTGGAACCCTATGTAGGAATATCATAGTTTCTTACTCCAAATGCCACTCTGCACAGTCCAGAAGGAACAGAAAAGCAACCGAATAACGTGAAGTGCTCCTTTGAAAGATTTCTTATTAAACCCCGAGCATATTGAAGTGCAACTTCCCGGAGATGGAATAGAAAACCTGATTTATCTGTGCAAACGCGACTGTTCAGTGCAGCGCAGACACCAGAAAGTCGTAAAAGAAACCCCGGGAAAAGACACTACAGAAAGAAGTACTCAATTCGATCTTCCAGGACGTTATAAATTACATATCTGCCGGTACTACAGAGTGATTAGTAGACTCTCAAACCCGTGACTAATTTATTAAGATCAGCCTGAGAATCCAAGTGGAACACAGCATCGCAGAAGAGATTACAGAGGTTGATATAAAGGCTGTGCAGCTTCGAATCGTTCAGGAACTTCCTGGATATCCAATGAGACTGGCAAATCTGTAGGGAAATCTCCATAAAGACTCTCCAGTTTCTATCATTTATGAATCTGGCTTCCTTGGGTATCTGTATGAGGAAACACTGAAGAAGGACGAAGGGGCTGAGGCTATTCGGCTAAGATAGTATGGAGAAATGAGCTTGGATCTCATATTTGTAGAACATAAAACGCACCGAGAAGGCTGGACAGGGGAAAACTCTGTCAAGGCACGGTTCCCCTTGAAGGAGAAATATATAACTGTATTTTTGAAAGGGGAATACTCTGCACTATTTATTCTATTTATTCCACCTTCTTCGCCCGAGAGACAAAAAGCTTGATTTTCTCTAAATCTTTTTCTCCATCCGTCTCAACACCTCCGCTGACATCAACGCCACACACACCGTCTATTTGCACAGCTTCAGCCACATTTTCCGGCGTCAATCCGCCAGCAAGAAGGAACCGTCCAGTGCTTTTATTCACTGATTTATTCCAAAGCCCGATTTCTTCCCAATTCAGTGTTCGGCCTTCTCCGCCGGCTTCTCCGTCAAACAGGCCGATAAAATGGCTGCCGAATTGTGTCATTTCAGCCAAATCCCGCTGCGTTTCACCGTCTAGCTGTTGGAAATCTCCGAGGGCTTCCGGGGCTACAAATCGGGCAATTACTGGCACCTCAAGGTTCCGAATGAACTCCTGGCGGGGTTCCGACCCGTGAAGTTGTACAAAATCCAAGGGTACCTCTCGGGCCATCCGCTGTACTTCCGCTAGCGGCTGATTTCGGAAAACTCCTACAAGAAACGGGCCGTTATTCCGTAGATGTTGGATATTGTGATCAAAAGACGAGTAGTTTTTCTCCGATGAGGCAGATTTCCCGGCTTTCTGCCGCGCCTCACGTGCTATCCGGGAAATCTGCTGCGCCACGTCCAACGCCACAGTTCGTTTCCGATTTGGGACCATAATAACCCCGAGAAGGTCCGCTCCGGCGTCGATAGCGGCCTGCGCTGCTTCCACGGTTTGCAGGCCGCAGATCTTCACAATAGGAGGGTTTTGAGAGGCCATAGTAAGAGGGGTTTGATGAGGGGTCAGCCGTGTGTGTTAATAGGCATATGAAGAGGTGTTTAAGAGGGGAAAAAAACTGCTCGGAAAGCCCCGCATAGTTGATTCCGAGCTTCGGAATCATCCGAGAATTACGGGTCGGAACGGCAAATCCGAATGGAGACGTCATGTTCGGGGTTGAAAAGATTAAATGCTTACGTGATAGATAATTGGAATATATTATTGTATTACGTGATCTTGAATTGGCTTCCATGAGTCAGAGGAAGAATGGCATATAACTGACGATATTAGACTAGAGTATAGGAGAGATAAGGGAAATGGAGGTTTTGCTCAGTGATATGGAGACAATCATGCATTTAGAGCACAGCAGTGATGAGAAAAGGCCACCAGCGGAGTCGTGCTGGACTGCAGTAGTGTAGATGCACCTGATGGTCTTCCGCAGACTATTCGCTGCACTGATTGTCAGGTGCCATTGGGAGCATTTCCTCGGCGCGCCGTAGAGATTGTTTTCTGCACTATTCTTGGCGGGGTATAAAAAGATGTTTAGCTCATATGGGCTAGACGTTTAGCTGGTGTGTTTCCCTTTAGCTATCTCCCGGCATGTCTCCTCTCTAGCTCGTTTCACGTGCTTTGCAGTAGCTTCTTTCAGGTACCAGCAATCATTCTTCCGATGGTTGGCCCGAAACCACACGTTTGGAAACAACCAAGAACCATCTTCGCTAAAAAGAACGCATCCAGTACCTTCTAAACAGTTTCAAATCATCTCATCTTGTCCGGGTTGAGCAATCATCCAGCGACTTCCTCGGCCTAGTGTAACCGGAAACGGATGTAACTGAAATAACTTTAAGATGACATATGCAGGCCAAGGTTTAGCGTGCATCGAAGCCTAACCTTATGCCCGCCAACCTTAACCTTATCCGGGAAAAGTTTCTAAACCCTGCATGTCCGCTGCACCTCTCCCCATTAGGCAGTCACCCACCCCGTTTCAAAAATTCAAATTCGGTATAACACGGCTGTTTTACATCCCAAAATCCACCCACACATCCGCACCTTGCATGTACGACGACTGATTTCCATCAATCGATAAGAAAGTACGAGGAGACAACTTTTATTTGAAACAAACTGATTAAAACCGTTTAGGGATTAACTTGAGATGGCTGTTGTTTCAGCGTAGCCTCTTATTACCTCAGCCTTGGCCCGTTTTTCCTACTGAAAACCTGCGCAAAGTCAGTGAATTGAGTCGTAAATCGTGGAGCGTGTAGGCTGTAGGAATTGTAGTTTTTCATGCCCGCTTCAATCCTGTTTTATAGTCCAAATCTCTTCTCATATCTTCTCATCTCATACCTTCTCGGGTATAAACCGGAATAAATAATCCCCACACCCGACAATCCCCAAGTCCCCGCTCCGCAATGCCGCTAGACGAGCTTTCCGCGAGTGAGGACAAACTGTCCCAAACCTCCTATCGTTCTTCTACAACTTCCGTCACAGCTGTGGACTCCGGCGACGATCCGGTAACGGAACTTCTGCCTCCGAAACGGGAAGACGCGGAAACGGTGGATCTCAAGCCGCCCTCGGAAACTCCTGACGTGGACGCGGAAGTGGAAGCCGCTCTTAAACTTATAGACGACCTGAAATTCTTCCTGGCCACGGCACCGGTAAACTGGCAGGAAAACCAGATAATCCGCAGGTATTATCTTGAGCATGACGAAGGATTCATCTCCTGTGTATACTGGAAGAACCTGTATTTCATAACTGGCACGGATATCGTCAGGGGCCTGGTTTACCGGTTTGAAAAGTTCGGCAGGGACATTACAGACCGGAAAAAGTTCGAGGAAGGGGTGTTTTCCGATCTGCGAATGCTGAAAACGAACGTAGAGGCGGTTTTGGAGGAACCCAAGTCGGAATTCTTGGAATTTCTGTATAAAAACTCGTGTTTACGCACTCAGAAGAAGCAAAAAGTGTTTTTCTGGTTTTCTGTGCCCCACGACAGGCTCTTTGCCGACGCCCTGGAAAGAGATTTGAAAAAGGAGGCCCAGGGATTAGTAGGTGCCACAGTAGCGAGGAGAGAACCTGCGCTTTCGTTTAAATATGACGATTCTCGGTCTCTTTTCGATGATTTACTGAGTAAATTACAGTCTAAAACACTTCAAATCGACACTGCAACTCTCCTGACGACTCCGCAGAGTTCACAGCATCCTCAGGCTCAGCCACAGCTTCAGCCACCAGCCACATCCAATTTACAGGTGGCGCAGCTCAGCCAGGAAAACCTGCGCCTCAGATCACAGGAAGATTCGGCCACAGTAGGCGCCACAGCAGAACCCTCAGCCACAGCTTCAGCCACAGCTTCAGCCACAGCAGCAGCCACAACTGCCCCGCACGACCCCTGGGACAAAATCGCCCCGCACGAAGCCTCAGACTTCCCGCTAGACTACCTCGGCCCTGATGACGTAAACAACCCACATGCCTACACACAAATCCCGCAGTACTGCGCCCCAATCCCTACGGGACCTCCAACGGGACCCCCCACGGGACCCCCACACGACCCGCACGCCCCGCACGGCTTCCCGCCACAGTTCCCCGGCGCCGCCGCCTACGAATCGGCACATCTGCCCGAGGATTCCGACGCATACGACGCATACGACGCGTACAGCAGCAGCTGGGACCCCGAAGCCTACGACGGCTTTGCCGAGGGCTACGGCGACGGCTACGGGCCGCATTGGGGCCCCGCAGCGTACGAATACGACTACGACTACGACTACGACTACGGGCCGTACGGATACGCAGGGTACGGGCCGGGGGCGGAATATCCGGAATATCCGGAATATGCGGAGTATCCGGCTCCGAGGCCCGGATATGACGGGTACTATGAAGATCCGCTGTTATCCGACGATTTGGAGTACGACGAGACGTATCCGTTGCATTTGAACCCGAATCCGACGTTGTATGCGGCTTCCCGAGCCGTGCAAGGCGGGATGGCTGCCGCAGAAGCCGGGATGCATCATTTGGCGGCGGGGCAGGCGGGGCAGGCAGGGCAGACAGGGCCGCAAGGACCGCTTAGAAGGCCGTTCCGCCCGTTGCCTGGGAGGTACCCGCCGGAAGGATACATGTACGGGCGGAAACGGGCACGGTTTGCCCCCGAAGGGTACAGTGGCGCAGTTCCGAGGCTGAAACGCCGTCGGCTGCCTCACTATGCCGAGCACGGGCCGTATGCTTATGCAGAACACGCGTATGGCCCGGCAGCAGCGGGAAAAGACTGGCCGAGGCCTGAAGCAGGTGCTCCGGAGCCCGTAGAGAATGACGACGCGTTTATGGGGTTCCTGGTGGACGGCGGGCCGTCTGCAGCCCATGGCGGGTCAGAACAGGCAGGTACTGGAGGCGCAGGGGGCGCAGGGGGGCAGCGAAGTGCCCGGGCTGAAAAACAGTGGAATGAATAAAGTAGAAGGTAGCGTAGTATAGGTAGATGCTCCTCTATGAAGTGTACATTTAGTAATCGTGCCCTGGAGGGAGAGCTGCGGCATTATGGAATTGCTTGTGGCGTGTGGTGCATACGTATATTCAAATAGACGAAACGGTGAGGAAAAATATGAGAAATATATGAGCATACTATGGTTAGGATATGAAAGGTTGTAGGAGATGTTCGGGAGTAGATGGTAGATTGTAGAATGGGATATACAGAGATAGTATTAGATGATTAGGAGTTGAATGCGTTATTAGAGTGTATTATTATTATTAGCTGAAAGAGAGTATATAAGCGTTGCTGGTATCCGAAATGTGAGGAATTCTATGAAATTTAGAAAACTACTGTAATATTTGGTATTTTCATTATTCAATTATGCTATAGTTGAATTTAGGTATTCCTAGGAACTCTTACGAGGCTCTCCTGCGTTACGCGTGGAATTTGAATCTGGCAATAAGAACTACATTGAGCAGCGATAATTGTTGGACTCGCAACTGAGTCTACGGTGTTTGCTGGGTTGCTTAAGGAAGAAGACAGATAGCTAAACAATAAAATAGCTGAAACAGAGAGTTCCTTAGAGATGAAACTTGGCAAAGCTTCGTGTATACGGCAGCAACAATTCTAAAGGGTATTCAATTCATCTCGAGGCTGAAACTGGATTTGAATCGGGTATAGAAACCGGGTTGAATGAGCAATGATTTGGAAAGAGTAATGGAAGAACACTAGCCTTGAGGAATGGAAGAGATGAAATTGCGTTGAATGCTTGAACTATTCGCCATAGGAGACCTTGCTAGCGAGTTCTATGAAAGTCTACGGCTGAATTTAAACTCGGCAGGCATCCTGGGCGTCCATAGTAGTCACTCACCGCTTTGGTTAACAACTTATGTAGTAGATGAGTGATTAGGCCTAGCGGTGAGTTAGCGTACATGGCTGAGCTGTCAAGAATCGATGAAAGCTTGCAAACCAAAGACCGAAATAAACACAGAAGCTTTTTGAGGTTGTGTAGTTGTGTGTTGTGAGTTTTGGGGAGCATTTAAGGCCGAATGAATGCTGTTTTGTCTGCTTAAGCTGTTCCGCAAGGAATCTTCGGGTTCCCCCACGGTTGCCGATCAGGAGCTGTTGTCAATAGGGTTTAGTGTGAGTTAGGGTTAGTCAAACCTTATGTTGCAATGCATATTCACAGTGGAGAAGTAACTGATGGTCTAAAGGGTGTTCAAGGCAATTGATATTCTAGTAAAGAGTTTCTAAAAAGAGTCAGAAATGCTCGGTAAAAGATGTATAGTTTTTGATCTTCCTTACCCCCTGAGTCGTTATCTGAGAGCAAGAGAGAGATGATGCCGCTAGACATATCAAGCTTTATCGTATTTCCCAGATAATACGATAAAGCTTGATATGTCTTACCATTCAATTTTTAGTGTTAGAACTAATGCAGCAACACCTTATACTCTAACCTTAGAGCTTAACTCTATTTTCCAGGTTGAAAAACCGGAGGATGGAAAGCAAAGTCGATGAGCATCAGTATGATATATAAACGACGATAATAAAGTTGCGGGGCTGTTTATTGTACGTAATACCCCCTGGATATCATTGAACCAGATTTATGGCCTTGGTAACATATAAAAACTCACGATTTCGAAGCATATCAGTGTAGGCGCAAAAAGTCAAAATCGGACTTCATGAACGACAAAAACTTATTGCGACAAAAAGTACTTTTTGTTTCTGAACATAAAATAATCCGAGCCTCCTTCCTAATTAGGAAATTTA
>JAKTRH010000130.1:0-35356 GCA_030579575.1 Sporopachydermia lactativora
TTCTCATTCTCATTCTCATTCTCATTCTCATTCTCATTCTCATTCTCATTCTCATTCTCATTCTCATTCTCATTCTCATTCTCATTCTCATTCTCATTCTCATTCTCATTCTCATTCTCATATCTCTCTCAGCGCGCCTCTTATCTTCCCCAGATCATTACAACCCTCCTACAGAGCTGAAAACCCTCAGGACCTTCAAAGTTTTTGCTTTCTCTTACAATAAATTCACTGGCCAACCCCTACAACTCATTTACTGAAACCATCTTTGTATTCTTCATTGAATTCCTCCCGTAATTCCTATTAGTAACTACTACTACTATCCCAATTCCCTGAACAATGCATTATCCTTGTAATCACACTGTCTGTCTCCCCTATAGAACTCCATGCTCCTCTATATTTGCAACCCATAAACCACGGCACACATTGTTCTATGACTAGAATTTATATACAGTAAAATGACCATTCGCCAATCACCAATTGCTGACTTTTAATCACTGAGTACCAATCGCTGGTCGACCCCTTCTTTCTTCCTTCACAAGAAATCTTTCAAACAGACCTTTCCAACCCACAAGTTCTTCCCCAAGTGTCAACCTCAGCTAAAATGCAAAATCACCTTCAGCAAAATCCGCGTCTAAAGGCTCATTCTCGCGCTCTTGAAACCTGAGCAATAATTGCTGCCTATCAAGCTTTGCAGGCCTCCGCCGAGATACTCGCAGCTCTTCCACAGTCGGCAGATCCGCTGGCAACTCTGCTGGCGCAATTTGAGCCATTTTCCGCTGTAAAACCCTGATATCTAAATCTCCGATCAAGTCAGAAACATCATCGTCGGCCTCTGACGGCTCAGAATGCAACCAGCGGTCAGCCAGGCTGCTGGGTTTCTCAAGGAAACCTCCAGACGCTGCTCGGTTAGCCTGGGACCCCGCGTTACTCAACACACGGCGGCCAGAAGATTGTTTAGTGGAGACAAGGATACCGGGAGGTTCAGCAGCTTCAGCAGCTTCAGTGGATGTCATATCGCACCTCATTTCAGGACTTCCTACCTTTCCAGCTTTTCTCGTATCTCTTTTGGAGACTGTAGAGAGTGTAGAGTCTGTATAACCCGCTGATCTCGGATTTAAAGTACTTTTTCCTAGACTTCCCGCGGCTTTTCGGTCCTCTGTATGTTCAGCCCTTATAGGGATATCATTTTCCATGAAGTGAGTTATATCTGGCCCTCCTACGACTTTAGAAGCGTTTCTTTCTCTACGATCTCTTGTACTTCCCGGGTTTCTCTTACCTTTTACTCCTTTTTTCTCTCCAGAACTTCCAGCACTTCCAGCACTTTCAGAACTCCTGAAACTCTCAGAAGTTGCATCAAATTCAATCATTCCACTACTTTCAGAACTTCCTGGACTCACAATCCCTTCATAATTCCCCTCTCTCTCTCTCTCAGCCCTCCTATAAACCTCCCTATCACTCCCATCTCCCTTCCCTCCACCCTCTAACCACGGATGTCTCATCAACTCAGCCGCAGAGCTCCTGGTTACCGGATTCTTATCAAAACAAGCAAGCAGAAACCCCCGTGCCTGCCCAGAAATCACCCGATACCCCTCCGGATCATCTTCATCTACTGAGAACGGTGGATGTGGCTCAGATACGATAGCATGCAAAGCACACATATTATCCAACCGAGCAAACGGAGGCTTGGCCGTTAAGAGCTCAATAACGGTACAGCCCAAACTCCACACATCACAAGCCGTTGTAGCTTTTTCTAACATTACTACCTCTGGTGCCATCCAATGAGGAGTTCCAGCTACGTCATCTAAAGTCTCTAAAGCTATATTCGCCCTCCTTGCTCGTCTTATCGTCCCCAGCACAGAATCAGTCTGCACAGCGACTCCAAAGTCTGCTAGTTTCGCACAAACAGACCCATGAGCAGTTCTAGCAAGCAGAACGTTTGCTGCTTTTACATCTCTATGAACTACGCCTTGCCTATGTAGATATTCCAGTCCTAAGAGGATTTCCCTGATGTAATGGCGGGCCGCAGAATCAGACAGCGGGCCTCGACGTTTGTACATACTTCTGAGAGATCCCAGTTCACAGTATTCCAAGAAAATATTAAGAGTTTCCCTAGTTTTAACAAATCCATGATATTTAACTATATGCCGATGTTTCAGAGTTTTCAATACGTCAATCTCTACCATGAGACTCTGGGTATCCTGGGGCTTCTTATCGTCTAACTTCAGCTGTTTCAAAGCCAGCACTTGGCCTGTTTTACGGTTAGTAGCTTTGTATACACTGGCAAAGGCTCCCTGGCCTATTTGTTTCCCTATACAGTACTGGTTCATCACTGAGCCCCGCAGGATTCCCGGGCGGAGCTGTGGAGTTGCCGGGGATCTCAAGGACGACAGAGACGTCAGGGGGCCAAGCCGAGGCGGCGGGGTTTGTGAAATATCGGGACGGATAGCCAGTTCGGGGGTTTTGCCGGTTTCGGGCCGATGAGCGCGTTGAGCCGGGGTTAAAGAGTACAAATCTGCATCTCGGAGCGCGTCTGTGAAAGATCGGCGTGCCTTAGGTGATTGTGGCTCGGAGAAACCTGCGATAGACGGCGGGGAAAGTGGAGGGGAGTGAGGAGTGGGTATTGGCTTCCGCTTCAGTCGGCTCATCTTGGAACCAAACCCGAGTGAGAATTGTGCGTTTTAGGGCTGCTATATGAGCCCAGGAAACAGGAGGAACAGAAACATAAAGTATCAGGATGCGGGGAAACAGCAGGAGATGTCGAATAGTTGATTTCGTGGCAGGGAATTGATGGAAGTGTGGGGATTCTTCAGATTCGTAGTGAAATATGATATCCTCAGTCAATAGAAGCCCAAAACTGTGATTTCCGAGTATTCTTCAAAGCAGAAGTCGTACGTTTTATACTATGGATCACATGCAAGCCGGAGAGTTCCGTCTAAAGTACTGAAATAATCAATTCAGGGCCCCAGGCGGGACTTCCGACGGATCTCCCGAGAAGCTCTCGGATAAAATCAGGTTTATTTACATAGTACTTATTTAGGTATATGCGTGTCCGGTATGTAGGGTTGAAGTGCCTGCATGTAAAACATCTATAACGCGGAGTGGCGCACGGGAAACCGGACAAGCGATGACATCCTCGGGGAGGGGATTTTTCATTCATGGAGATATCAGATATTTAATAAAATATAGTATTTAGAGACCGAATATTTGATTAAATGGTGAAACGGTTGTGTCTACGGGATTGCAGGTTGCTCATTTGGTTACTTTGAGGCTTACTGGGTTGTATTTGTAGTCAATTTGCTGCCAGGTGACCTGCCTAATGAAGGGTAAATCATCGTATAGATGAATTCTTGCATTTATTGAACTATTCAGCTTCCAACTCTTATATAGAACGCTACTTAGGTCTTTCAGGTATATTTGATTGTACTATTACAACTTGGCGAGAAGCAGGTCAATTACAGAAGTGTGGAGTGCACATAGCACGTAATATCTCATCTGAATGTTCATTTGGACGCGTAAGAACAGCCTGAGGAGTATTGCTTTAATAATATATGCACTTAGCTGTGCTAATAACTGTAGATATAATGAATATGTCCATTCTAGCAGTACTGAAACTTTTCAGTTCCTCACCAGATTTCATTTCTCCCACATAAATTATCCAGCTGGACTGGCAATTCTATCATAATCTACTATCCCATGTCACTCCAACCTGTAAACTTCAAACTACGTAAAACCCCATTAACCTCATCAATATTCACCACATCCCTACTCCCCTTCCTACAACTACAGCTATTCAAAAGTCAACCTTCATTTTTTTTCACATCACGCTTTCGTGGTGTACAAATCAACGTATTTATCCACATCTAATTCACCAACTTCTGGCCCAGAAGCAGACAGAATAGCGTCAGTCTGCGCAGATTCACCAAATTTACCCTTCAAGTGACGCTCAAACTTAGCCAAAAGCACAGGAGTTCCTTCTTCACGTCTCTTGCGATGGCCAATAGGGTAGTTAACCTCAACTTCATCTAAAACAGTGCCATCCTTCAAAGTGATCTGCAAAGCATTCCCAATGTACCGCTTGCTAGGCTCATGGTACTCCTGAGTAAATCTAGTATCCTCTACACACTCCATCTTAGCTCTCAGCTCATCAATCTTAGGATCAGCGGCCACAGCGTCAGAGTAATCCTCAGCTGTAAGTCTACCGTACAACAGAGGAACGGCAACCATATACTGAATGCAATGATCTCTATCAGCGTAGTTATGCAAAGGTCCCTTCTTGTCAATAATCCGCATAGCAGCGTCCTGAGTGCGAATTCTCACATGGGCAATATCATCAGTAGAAATGCCCTTATCCTTCAGAGTCTTATGCAGAGTCATAGCAGCTTCAACAGCAGTTTGAGCGTGGAACTCAGCTGGGAACGAAATCTTGAACAGCACATTCTCCATAACATAAGATCCGTATCCTCTCTGGAACTTGAAAGGCTGTCCTTTGAACAGAACATCATAGAAACCCCAAGTCTTGGCAGTCAAAACTGACGGCATACCACCCTGGCCCTTCTTGACAAGCAATGCCATATTCACAGCACGGCTGGTAGCGTCAGCAGCGGCCCACGACTTTCTAGACATAGTATTAGGGGCATGTCGGTAAGTTCTAAGGGACTGTCCATCTACGAAAGCGTGAGAAAGAGCATCGATAGTCTGTTCTTTAGAGAGTCCAAGCATTTTAGACACAACAGCAGTAGAAGCGACTTTCACAAGTACTACGTGGTCCAAACCGACTTTGTTGAAAGAGTTTTCCAGGGCTAAAACTCCCTGAATCTCGTGAGCTTTGATCATAGCTTCCAGAACATCACGTACTTTGAACTTCTTTTCAGGATAAGTACGAGACAACCAGTCAGCTACAGCCAGAATACCACCTAAATTATCAGACGGATGACCCCATTCAGCAGCCAACCAGCAGTCATTGAAATCCAACCATCGGAAAGTAGCAGTATTGTTAAAAGCTGCCAATACTGGATCAAGCTGGTAAGGAGTACCAGGGACTTTAGCTCCATTAGGAACAGTAGTTCCAGGAACAATAGGACCTAAAAGGTTTCTGCATTGCTCGTGTTTCAAGCCTTCTAAACCACAACCAAGGGTATCCAAAAGGCAGAGTCTAGCAGTCTCGAAAGCGAGATCTGAGTCGATTTTATAGTCGTGAACGTAGTCAGCGATATCACGGAGGACCTGATCGGCCTCAGGGCGAGAATTGTCGTTCATAATAGCTGAGAAAGTACGGGGCGCGGATGAGAAAGCGCGTGATGATTGAAGCAGCGCTGAACGGGCGCGGATACTTGAGCGAACAGCACCAGTAAAGGAAGAAAGCATTTTAGGGCGAAAAGGCGGGGGGTGCCGTTAACCAAACTGGAAAGTTCGGGAAGAGATGCGATAAATGGGATGTGGAATTGTGGGGGATTGAAGAGGCCGGAAAGGAGAAGGAAAACGAGGGAAGTAGAATGGGAAAAAGGGATTAGAGGAACCCGGAGTTGTTTATATACTTGTAGTATTTCAGTGTTCCCCTCGAGGCACTTAACGGACGGTAAGCCCCGCGCCGATCCGGTGGAGCTCCGGTCGGAGCGGGCAGTTGGCGGGGCGTACTAAGGGTATACGGAAGCCCGAGACCGGTGGAATGGAGGACGGAAGAGTGGAAGAAGAGTGAGAGGGATGTGAATAGAATATAGAGTGATGAGGTGAATTGAAATTTATAGTATGGAGATGTTATTTCCGTGAGTCAGGTATATAATATTGCCGGGATGCAGAGGATTTGCATGAGTTACAGCGGTTTTTCTCATTCCTTGGGTGGTCGAAGTTATACTGTTGAAATGCGGTGCAGATAAACGGTGAAACTATTTAAGCACTATTTAGACAATCAAACCGAGCTGCAATAATGCAATTGGCCAGAGTTTCTCCTATTCTGAAGCCAAAGAACGTCGATTTCGGCGCCAGTAGATACAATAAAAGCCGGTGATACTCCAGGGAATGCCGAACTTCGGATAGAAGGTACCGTATACCCCACATTGTACTTTAACTTGTTCTCCGGTCGGAGCAGCGACCCTGAGTCTCCTCTGAGCAGCGGAGTGAGACGTCATGTCTGCTCCGATCGGACCAGCCCCCGAGAATGCTCATGGAACCGAGAATTATTCAAACGATCGGCGAATACGGAAGATACAGACCCCAGAATCAGTACTTGCGCTTTCTACAACACTTTATTCTTCCATCTCCTCGGCTAAACCCCATATTATGACATCTAAAGTGCATTACATCGATACTATCTATCTAGTTACATAACATCTTTCTCCTCCTCGTCTATTCCAGCAAAAGCCGGGTGCGGCTCGTTCAGCGTCATATCGTCAAGCTCGTCGAGCAGCTCATCAATCTGAATGACAGGAGCTTCCGGATCCTCATCCTCGTCCATATCCCCTTCGTCAACAGGCTGTTCTTCACTCTTATATAGATTAACAACTTGTCGTAGTTCAGCGTCTTCTTCCAGCTCCTGTAAGAACATTTCATAGTCGCGCTCGGCACGTTCCTGCTCCTGGCGGGCGGAACGCGAGTTTTCGCTCCCGTGAGAAGCGGCAACAATATCCTTATGCTCTTTGGCCATCCGTTTCAACTTCCAGTTCCTCTTCTTATTCTTACCAGATCTACGTTCATAGTGCTTCTTAACGAGGATAACTTCCGGCGCGTTATTCCCACGAGACACCTCCTCCCACAGATCTGAGTTGAAATTCGTATTAGAAGTGAAATAACCCATAGCTGAGTCACCAGGATGCAAAATACCACCTAAATGCGAACGAATGTAGTATTCCTGATCATTTACTCCCATATCTTGAGCTCTAGCACACGTAATATCAGCCAAAGCCCATTTCCCCTTAGTCACACCTACAGGTTCCACATCCAGCACAATAAACTCTACCAATTGTGAAGCATCAGTGAGAGAATAGAATGGTGCTCGCCAGTACAGTTGAGCATTCACATCAGCAGTTTGTAGAGTGTATGGATCAATGAAATGTATAGAATTGGAAATCTTAGAGCACAGAACAACCTGACTAATGCTTCCTAACTGCCGGGCTAACTTCTTCGGTAGAACTACCAAATCGTCTTTGCAAATAGGAGCAATTTCAACTGAAAATGAGAATTTATACGATCTAGCTGATGTGTGGGTATCCATAGAGATTAATTCCTCGGATCTCTTGAATTTAATAGGCACAACAGACGACAGGAAATCTAACATCTTCACTGCATGATTCCGCTGAGCATAGAAGAAGTCCAACCCGTCCTTGGACTCCTGAATAGAGACAGTAAGCGTATGAGCATTATACTTAAGAATTACCTGTTCTAAATACAGGAAAGTCCTCTTATGAGGAACTTTCTGCCGCACTTGCACGTTGGCACGCCACGTATTAGCTGTGAACGATTTAGCACAGTCAGGGCACTGAGTAGCTATAACTACGTATTCAATCTCGAATGACTGCTGAACAATAGCATTCTGCATAGCTTCTCCTTGAACTGTCACTTTAATACGAATACGCCGTGAATGAGGTTCAGTCCAGATAAAGCTAGCATCAATAAGTCTCACTTTACTCAGACCTTTCAGTTTCTTAAGGCACAGAGCTAGCAGTTCACGAGATTCAGGCTCAGCTTTCACCCACTGAGCCGGAGGCTGCAGAAATCGTTCACAGTTCCGGCAGAACGAAAGATTTGCCTCCCGCGGGATCCCCTCTGTGATATCTACTTTGAGCGCGATACAGTCATAGCACATTACCAAACCTGTAGAACCATCCATGGGTACACCACAGTTACAGCACAGTACTGTAGCGGGTTTCAACCCTGCCGCTATAGTGGCAGGGTCCATAGCTGTGTATGTGTGTTGGTGGGACATCCTGTGTGAGGGGTGAACAGTTTTATAGGAGGCGATAGGAGGTGTAGAGATCTATAGAGATCTGTAGAGGCAGTACTGATTCTTTATCGTCTACGAGTGAGTATCCAGTACCCTGAGGTTTGCGCTTCTAAATGGTTCTTTTCAGACGGAAAAACTTGATTTCCGGAATATCAGTGAGTCAGTTATTTACCTGAAGAATATAGCAGAAGAGAAAAAGGCACTACAGGGGCAGTTTTGCCTTATTTTACCAAGATACTATCACGTAATACTTTTCATTACTAAGAAATAAAAATTTTTCTGAAAAGGTGGGGAGACATGGCGTCTCATCTCGCTAATCTATACATCGGGTCTCACTTCAAGAAATCGCGGATCTTCGGGTCTCATTTCAGGACCAGCAATTATCGAAATCAAATGGCCGAGAAAGCTGTTAGCTACGCGATATATGGTGAAATATGGGCAAGAAACCTATTCTGTAGCGCGGACCTTATCGGTAATATACTGCTATACAATGGATACGGTGAAAGAACTTCTTGAAGGTCCGATTGTGAGTGAAATCTGAGCCTTTTGAGGCTCGAAATCGTGCTAGAAAGATGAGTGAACAGCTTCTAACTTATTACAGGACTTCGAAGGCCAAAAGAAAGTCGAAAATGAGTCCAGCCAGGTTTTAGTTGTGGGGGGCCTTCTGTCATTTTTCTACGGGTTGATCACCAACAGTGTGCAGAACGTCGTGCTGGGATTTATATGTGTTCTCTGTTTCTCACTTGTACTGTTTGTTCCTCCCTGGGGGAGATACAAGAAAAATCCAGTGAAATGGCGAGGTTGATTGATTGGGAGCTTTAAGCTGTAATTCAGCTGTTTTCAAATTATGGGAAAATTGGAATTGATTTGCGGATTTCCTCAATTAAAGAGTATAAATGTTACATTGCTAAAGAAAGACCCCCCTACATATCCAATAGTATTCTGGGAGACTTTGCAACTTACAGTATGGCTTTTTGACATGCTATTTAGCGTCTGCTGACTACGGTAACTCTCCACGTTTAAAGAGCCTCGACGGTACTGCATTTTTCGGGAAATACTCGATAATCTCAGCTGGAAATTCAGATGATAATATTAGCCATCTCCTCACAATAACCTACATAGTCCTATCAGGTATAGCCAACAGAATTCGTCCTATTCCTGTCTTTGTCGTCTAACTGTCCAACCGCGGCAATTGTCCGTCAATTCCAGCCCTCGTTCTGCCCATGGATATCCACTTTTCCTCTTTTCCCGCAACTTATCAGCCCACACATCGCCGTTGATCCTCAGCCTCCTCGGCTATGCCGAGCTCACCCTTTCTAGATCACATAATCTGTATTACATAACCAGTTTTCCTCGGCATTTTTCCCTTCGAACCTCGGCACGAGCACCGTGACAAACTTCCCTTGATCGTGCATGTGTCATACCCTAGTCGTGTCATGTCCCGAGTCTCGTCGAGCCTGCAGAATTATCAGACCACATTTCCAGCAATAAATATGCTGCTCTAATCCACATACCAACACACCCACGTCATATACAACCTTCTGACACCTCTTACAACTTCAATTGACTCACATAATCCTCCTAATACCCGTATATCCACACCTCCTATCCCTCTCATCACCCTCCCTAGCCTTCCCTAGCCTTCCCTCTCATGTCATACCATGTCCTACGTCACACAGCCAGAAACTTAACATCTCCCTCCAGCCCCGCTTTTAAACAAAGTTCTCTGCCATGTCACGCATGACAATCGTTCCATGCATAACCCCAGTTTTCACCTATCGCAACGGCAACCTCCTCGGCATGGAGAATCCGAACGGCTAATCCGGTATAAATAACGATGAAATCCGCCGGAGATATCAAGAGAAGCACGGCAAGAAACGCCAGAAATTGTTGAAAAAGCTGTCAATCTACCCACAAGTTTAGGGATTTCCCAGTATACCTTTTCCCTATAGTTGTAGTTATTAAAACCTGACTGTCCTGACTATCCTTAGAGTATTCTTCCATATTCTCTTCATATATCTAACAATTTCACCATGTCTGCCCTCAAAGTTAGAGAATCCATGGCGCAGGAGCGGGCTCAGACGTCCTTCAACACCCGGGAACTCACCTACTACCTCGATGGCGGGAAAGAGGAAACCGAAAAGATGGAAAAGCTCATGCTGGAGTTTGAACGTGATCCTGTGTTCCGTAATGACAGATTCTACGATTTAACGAAAGCTGAACTGCGGAAACAAACTATCGAACGCATTGCTAAATGGATTGGCCATATGGAAGCCCGCGACGGCATTGCGCTTACTCCCAAGTACGGATTTGTCGGACTTATTGATTCAAACGTTTATACCCGTCTCGGAGTTCATTTCGGCTTGTTTTACTCTTCTGTTGTCGGCAATGGAACTGACGAACAGCTGGCTTACTGGAAATCCAAGGGTGCTGCAACCTTGAAGAACTTCTACGGATGCTTTGGTATGACTGAGCTAGCGCACGGTTCTAATGTGGCTGGTTTAGAGACTACAGCTACTTTTGATGAAGAAACGGATGAATTTGTAATCAATACGCCACATATCGGTGCTACTAAATGGTGGATCGGTGGCGCAGCTCACTCAGCTAACCATTGCTGTGTTGTGGCTCGGCTGATTGTCCGCGGGAAGGACTACGGAGTGAAAAACTTCATTGTTCCTCTAAGATCAACTAAAGACCACACTCTTTGCGCAGGTATCGCATTAGGAGACATTGGAAAGAAAATGGGACGCGACGGTATCGACAACGGATGGATTCAATTCACAAATGTCAGAATTCCGCGTTCTTATATGCTTATGAGGTTTGCTAAAGTCACTCGTGACGGCCAAGTATTCGAACCTCCATTAAATCAGCTCGGATACGGCGCTCTGATTGGCGGGAGAGTCGGCATGGTTAACGACTCATATTTGTGGGGTAAGAAATACCTGACTATTGCTTTGCGGTACGCAGCAGTTCGTAGACAGTTTTCCTCTTCTCCAGGGTCAGAGGAAAACAAGATTATAGATTACCCATTACATCAGCGTCGTTTACTGCCTTCTTTGGCCCACGTGTTTGCTATGCGTGCTGCTTCGCACCAGCTGTCCCAGCAGTACGAAAGTACTATGGAGAGAGTTAGAAGTGTTAATCAGAGAGATGCAGTGGAATTAAGGCAGACTATCACTGATTTAAAGGAACTTTTCGCTACTTCTGCTGGTTTAAAGGCTTTCAACACGTGGGCTACGGCATCTATCATTGACGAATGCAGACAGGCCTGCGGTGGGCACGGATACTCGGGATATTCAGGTTTCGGCCAGGGTTATAATGACTGGGTGGTGCAATGCACATGGGAAGGTGATAATAACGTTCTGACGCTGTCTACTGGACGCGCTTTGATTCAGAATGGACTGTTGTTGCTGCAGGGCAAACGTGTAGGCAAAGCTATGCAGTATTTGGCTGAGAAAAACACTCCTCCTAGTGGACGGAAAGACGTAAAGAGTGCAGCGACTATTTTGGACAGTTGGAAGTATTTAGCTCGTTCGATTATCCATAAGACTGTAGGCCAGTTTGTTGATTTAACACAGAAACAAGGATTATCACCGGATCAGGCGTTTGAGAAGCTGTCGCAGCAGAGATATCTGTGCGCACGGATTCACACTCGTTACTATATGGTTACTGCTTTCTACGAGTCTATTCAGAGCGAAGCAGCACAGTATAGTGCTCCTGTGAAGGAAGCTTTGATGGATTTGTTTATGTTGTTTGGGTTGTACTCAATTGAGAACGATGCTGGACTGTTTTTGCAGTCTGAGTATTTCTCTTCAGCTGAGATTGACGAAGTAAGATTCCTTGTTACAGATTTCTGCGCTAAAGTTCGCAAGAATGTTGTAGGATACACTGATGCATTCAATTTGTCCGATTTCTACTTGAATTCTCCATTGGGAAATCATGACGGTGACATTTACAATGCTTACTTCAATAAGGTGAACGCTCTCAACCCCCCTGAGAAGTTTAATGCTCCTTATTTCGAGGATACTATCAAGCCTTTCCTTACTAGACAAGCCGACGACGTCGCCGGAGCCGGCCTCAGCGACCCTGCTAAATGATTTGAATACACATACACTATATAGTACTATATATGATTTACGAAACGCTGAATAAGCAGCTGTGTTTATGCTCAGTGTTGTTTTTGAATGAGATAATGAATTGAGAGAACAGTAGGAGACAGATTGAAGATCGGAGTTCGGAGAAAGGTAGGGGAAATACCTAAAAGCGAGGGAGCTCTGCTCTCTGGTAGTTTTATGGCTTGAATGGCAAGTAGGAAGATCACCAAATATGAAATACAGCTCATTATTCCGTAAGTAATTCCGATATAATCCTCGGGACATCCGATGAGCTCTGATATATCTGATTTTCCATTTAGAAATTACGTGATCATTAAAACGTCACGTATCATCTTTGTGAGATTACGTAAGCTGAAACTTGGCATCCGACCGGATCGATGCCTGAAAAACTCCGACGCGGAACATCCGTTGTCGTTTGTTAATATTACCGAGATTCTGTTGTTAGCTTATTGAAGCATCTGTAGTAGTCGTTTTACTTATCATGGACGCAGGGACGCACAGGAAAGACGCTCCGGCGGCAGCGAAAGAGTTCTTCATATGGTTTCAGCATGAAGCCAAGCGTATGTAATATTAGAGCTGCTTATATATATATTTATAATATACATTATATGCTACAGAAGTAGAACCTTTATTAACTAAGCTCAATAATAGGCCTGAAGGATGAAATCTCAAGACCAGATATATCTGATTTCTCTCCATTAGTAACGGAAATCAACTCATTGGAGAAACAATGCAGACAGCATTCCGGAGAAATATCCAACTACGATCTCCAAACCTATCAAAATGTGTGTTAAAAACAACTTGTAAACTTCCGAGACTTAGCAAGAAACTTGCTAGCTACTCTAATATCTGAACAGAACTGACCTTACAGATAATAGATACTCTCAGAGCAGATATAGAGCAAAGAAAGCCTAAACCGAAGTTTTCATTCTCACGACGGCTTCTCAGTAAGAAAACGAGCAGTGTACCACAAGAAAATGAAAAATCCTTACCTGAGGTTCTCAAGAACTCCGCGCTGGCCGCTGGTGTGCCGAAAATTACAGGTTTGAGCTCACAAGTATGGAAACCTGCTGGAGAAGAACGAGCTCTGCTGATTGAGTCAGCTAACAGCTGCCTGATTGATTTATCCTCACATAAAATATCATCTTTGAAGCTTGTATCTCTGGTGGACTGTATAGTGTACGTTGGAATGCACATTCCAGGTCCTATTTTCACTACATCCTGTGAAAACTGTGTGTTCGTTTTCATGTGCCAACAGCTCAGAATGCACAATTGCAGGAATTGCTGCGTTGTGCTTTCCTGTTCGTCTGAGAAGGGTATTATTGAGAGCTGCCGGGATTTGCAATTTGCTCAGTTCCCGGATAAACTACTGAGTGATCCAGCAAGCCAGATTCACAATTGGGAAATTATAGAAGATTTTGACAACCCTACGGACAACACAAACTGGTCAAATGTCTCTGGAACTTCCAAGATTGCTAAATTGCCTATTACACTACACAATTTACAAACAAATTTCACCCTGGAGCATCTCTTGGGGATAATAGCTGAGCTTACTGCTCAATGATCAGTGATAACCATCCCCTGGGCTTGCCAGTCATACATCTTCACTACACAGCACCATAACTTCACCACAACCAGAAGTGAGGACTTGCAAGTCACCCTTCATGTATTAAATACTATAAATTAACAATTGAGGTCTCCTGTAGCCCAGAAATATCTTTTATTCATTCAATTGTATCTCCTCTGTTCACTCACTTCCAACTGCCCTTCCCGAACTTCGAGTCTCCTCCCACCTCATCACATTACCTCACGTCTCCCCCCAGATGTCCCATATCAGGAGCGCGCACAGCACTCAACCCTCGCGTCTCATCCTCTCTTTCGGTAAGACGTAAATATCTGAATTCCGATTTTCTTCCCGATGCCCAGCACTGCTTAACAACTGAAAAACCATCAAATATACCAGAAATTACGTATCATATCGTCTTTTCCTTATAATTTCCTACCCCTCAAACATTCCTTATTCTACGGTTACCATTTTCCTTGGCATAAGCTCGAAATCATCTAGCTGTTGGACTCAATTTGCTACATTTTGACCCATTTATCACTAAATCTTCGTCTTATCCTTATTAAATCCATCAAAAAGTACCCCAAACCCCCCCACAACCCTGCCGATATTTTTCTACCGGAACCTGTTATATCCAAAGACTACCTACTCACATCCTAAACACTATGGAACCGCTTTGACATCCCTGTTTCTACAATGTCTGCCCCGGAAATCCCTCCCGATTACCTTAACTGCGGGCCTGAAGTACTCAGCCGACTGGAACGACAGCTAAAGTCCTTCGCGGCTACACGGAAACCCCCGAAACCCCGCCAGGCTCTGCGCGGTCTCAAAAGGGAAGTAAACGCGTCGAATGGCAATTCTCAATCCTCTCCTGACTATGAGAAACAGGCGTCAGCTCAGTTCTGCCAGGATATCATATCCTCGGCTTTTGCTACTCTGAAGGCCTTCAGAGGTACGAAACTGGACGCGGAGCACGTGAAACTGCTACAGAAAATCCTCGCGCTTTGTATGGCAGCTTTCCAACAGCTTTTCAGCTGTCGTAATTCGTCACGATTGTCAGAACTCAGTTTGCTTCATTTATTTAGTAAATTAATCTTACATGCTGTAGAACTTCGCTTAACGAAGTTTGCCGTGCAGCAGCTGTGGACGCTGCATTTACGGGTTGTTCGGTTACTCCGTGGTTTGCAAACGGGAAACTCTGGGGTTCCTGTTAATTCTGCCAACCCCGCCAGCCCCTCTAAAAGTACAGATACCCCTCATTACCCCGCCATTCTTGCATACAGCCTTCCAATTGGCCCACACGCCCCGCAGCCGTCCCGTGGGCTCGTAGGACTCGTAGTAACAACACAGCAGTTCCTCCTTCAGTTAAATCATCATTTTTTCCCTACCCCGCTCATCCCCGCTTCGGAACTGCTCGCCGCTTTCTGTGCCGGGGACCCGCCGGCTTCTGCGGAGATCCGCGGGCCTGCCATGTGGATTTCGCTGCTGGACGCCGCAGAACAGCAAACGAGGCGCAGTCTATTAGACGCCACACTTACCATTTTAGAGAAAAAATACGCCACATCCGTTAAGGAACCTCAAAATGCTCTGCTTACACGCTTAGCTCGGGCTTTGCTTGCCTGTCATCTCCCTGGGCCTGTAGGAATCGACAGAACAGTAGAAATTGTAGGAAATCCAGTAAAAACTTCTGAAACGACCAAAGTTTCCGACGTTCCCACTTCCGAAATCATAAAATGCGCCACAGAAACCGGTGAGGCTGTCCACAAATATCTCTGTAATGGAGCGGAATTCGACACGCAGACTCTGACGGCATTGTACGGCTTTTTTCGGCAGTATAGGGAAACTTACGGGCCATTGGCGGCCGCTTTGGACGCCTCAACAGCGTCAACCCTTTGTGGAGTTCTCAAAGAGGCCCGCGTTTTGTCTCTGCTGCTCGATGGACCCGTCGGGCCAGAAAAATGGGACGAATTGCTTCAGGACGTCACAAAAGCGGCGGCTTCCGAGGGTCCACATATGGGAATAAATCTCAGTATGTGCCGGAAAGTGGCTCAATGCGCCACATTTCCTGATGCAGTAAGTATAATATTGGAGTTGAATGAGGCGCAGCCAGTTCTATGCTTTGTGCGACCCGTAGTTCAGAAACTTCTATCGCTTGTGAGCTCCGACGCGGCTTTTTGGGAGACCTCTGAGCCCCAAGAGGCATTGGAGGCTCTGCAAACGGTTTGCGCCGCTTTTTCCATTCCGGGAGAAGCTGACTGTGGCGTTGCCGCAGTTTCTGCCAACACTGTTGTAGAATTATGTGCATTATATGCCTCTGTAGGTAGTCGTTTAGCTGCTGTGAAGTTGCCTGTGGCTCAGCGGACTCCTGACTGCTGCGCCACAGTCCTTTCCCTTTTTGATACTCTTTCCGATTCAATTGTGGTGTTACACGGCACTTTCCGAACGGGAGAAGTGGCGCAAGTGGTGCGGAAACGAGCCGAACAGCTCGCAAATGCCGCCTACGCCACAGGCGTGGCACGCAAAGCCACAGGAGCGGCTGATTGGTTGCCCTTTTGGGAGAAAAGTATCCGTCTGCACCAGCAGTTTGCCGGCCCAGTTGATTTGCGGAGTTCCCAGCGGCCGGTAGCGGAATTGAAATGGGAAAAATACATTTTGGCTTTGTACCAGCAAAAGGAACTCTCCAGGGCTTTCCAGGAGTGTCTGCGGTTGATGAGCTTTGTGTTTAGCGGCAATTCCGTCAGCCCCGTCAACCCCATTCAGCCTCTGTTTGCCAAATCCGGTAGGCTGCACTCTATCGGGCTTGTGGCAGGCAATTGTGTGGCCAAAAGCACAGAAAAGGATGTGGCGAGGTGGCTGAGTAAGTGGCGCAGCTTGCGTAACACCCAATGGGTTTACGCGTTTCTGGAGGCTGTCTTGACTGTCCCGGCAGTCCAGGCAAACTGTCCCGTGGTGCGGGAGCTTTTAGCGGCGTTTTTCCCATCGGAAGTCGACGGAGATTCCGTCGTAGACTCTTTGGAAGACTCTTTGTGTGAGATAACCGGAAATTCAGCCGAATATGCCGTTACCCCCGCTGTAAATTTGGCCCGAATTTGCTGTCTCACAGGCTGCATTGAGAAGGGTATCTCGGAGGTTGAAACTGAGATGTTTGTGTTGCTAGCAGGTTGCTTAAATAGTGCGGAAGAAGTAGTGGAAAAAGAACTTAATGAGAATGTGGAAGCTGCAGGCAAAACGGAAGACACAAAACTCTTTAACTCTTCTAATTCCGTTACATTTGCACGTGCATGGCTGATCCTAGCAACTTCCCCCGAGAAATGGACCGAGTATCCCGATTTTCCCGATCTCCTAGATTCCCCAAATTCGGTTTCCACCTCAGACTTCAATACCCACAAATACACTGAAATTACCATCTACCGCTGCCTGCGCCACACTGTGGCGCACCTTGCAGCCGCAATGACTCCCGAGAACCCCGCGGAACCTCTCATTTGCCTCGTATTAGCCGCGACCGCTCAGCTTCATTTCTACCGTTTCTATGAACTGCAGCAAAAGCTCATTGTGCACGCCGAAAGCTGGGCGGAAACTCTGCCGGACAAGACGCTGCAGAACCGCATTTTCCTGCTGCTGGCTTTCCAGAGATTTCTCAGCTGCTGCGCCACCGGGAATGCCGCTTCAGCCACACAAACGCTGCATCTGATTGCCACAGCTCTGTCCAGCCCGACTCCAACTGTGGCTGCCGCAGGTTTCCCGCCATGGCCCGCTCAGTACAGACTGTCTATGGCAGTTATACTGACAGAGTATACCCGTGGGATGGACAGCCTTGCAGATCAGGTGGCTCAGCTTTATGAGCAGCTTTGTGAGCTTTGGGGCGTGAATTTAGCTTCCCAGACGTCTAAAAAGGGGAAAACGACTTCAGCAGCCACAGTAGTTGACCACTACGCCGCACTTTCCTTCTACTGCATTGCTGCGTTGAATAAGGGCCACAGTTTAGCCGAGCGTGGCTTGGTTTGTGAGAGTTCTGTGCTATTCCGATACGCATTGCGGCTTGGGAGGAGTCTTGTGGCTAAATTACAACCGCTGCGCCACACTGATTTCTGGGCTTACCATTTAGTGCGCCACTCTACTGTGGCTGCTGTGGCTGAGGCGCAGTTTCAATTGCACCTTTTGTACAGTTGTGTGGGGCTCGGCTCGGAGGCGCAGCTGTATTTAGATCAGCTGCGAGGTAACTGGGCGCACGTGAGTCTTCGGGAACGAGTTAGGTTCGAATGTGGCGCAGCAGCGTTCTATCGGAGAAGCGGTAACGTAGAGAAATGTACCGAAGTGTGGCGTAGAGTTTCGGCAATTTTGGAGGCGCAACCAGCGGAAGAGTTTATTCAGCCACTGGACCGAATTTCCTGTTCCGCTTTGTACTCCTGTCTGCAACTGAAAGCAGCCGCGGCTGCCACCGCCACAGCCACAGTGAACTCCGCTGGCAGCCTCCGTTTGGACGCGTTGTGTGCCCGAATAGAGCACTGTGTAGCCGTGTGGCAGTCAGCGGAACTTCCGAGTGGCGTATCCGAAGAAATGGTTATGCGGCTGCGTTCGCTGCGCCTCAGCCACACTTCTCGGCCCGCTAAATCGCGTCTGCTACCGAATTCTCCGCTAAGCCACACTAAAAGCGTAGTTAACCCACTGCTTGCGGCAATATTAGTAGAAACTGTGGCGCAGTTGCCAAGTCACATGCTACGCCCATTGCTATCCGCTAAGCTATCAGCCACATTGGCTTACATCCGAGACTGCTGCGCCTCCTCGCTGTTCCCAAAACGGTCAGCTCTGCTGTGGCAGTTTATACAAGCCGACTCGTCTCTCGGTGCCACACGGGCCGAGCTGCTTGCCGATCCGGTGTTTTCCGTGCTGGACGACTCTGTCATCTCAGTGCCGTCAATTGCCGCCTACAAATCAGGCACGGGGAATTCCGCTGGCTCTGCCGGTTCTGCCAGTCCTGCCGGCTCTTCTAGCTGTGCTGCATCAGCACTGCGCAGTCTGACGCGGCAAACGTCGCAGCTCTCTGCTTTGTTGCCTTCCGCGGCTACACAGCTTGGCACAGCGGACCTCCGTGCCGTTTCCGGAATCTATCACGGGCTTCTGTGCATGTTTGCCGCTCTGTCTGCCGACACAACGCGCATAGCAACAGTACAGGCCGGTGTGGCGCACATGTTTGAGCTGTGCCGCTCTAGGGGGCTCAGCTTAGACGCTAAACTGCACCAGATGCCCGAGCCAAGCCCCCAGGATTTGGCTTGGCCATTAGACCGGAAACGGTATCGCCAGTGGCTCAGCGGTGTTCCTCAGCCACGAGAATTCCCTGTTTTGACAGCCCCTGGAACCGCTGAGCCCCCGGAAATACCACATTTACCACCAGAGTGGCTCGTAGTATGTATAGACGTAGCGCCTCACACTGGCGACCTTCTTGTGACCAGATTTGACGGCGGAAGGCTGGCGCTCACCGTACGGCTCCCGCTTAACCGGCATAATTCCCGAGACGCCGACGAAGCGGCTTTCCTCTTCCGAGACGGCCAGCAGGAACTCCAGCGGATCATTGCCGACAGCGACGCCACACTGCAGTACGCCCGAGACCATGCTGGAGCCGCGGAAGCATCAGCCACACGGCAATGGTGGGCTCAGCGGTTCGCCCTGGACAGGCAACTGGCGGCTCTGCTAGCCCGAGCGGATGACAGCTGGTTTGGCGGGTTCAAAGGAATCTTTCAGCCTGCGCCACAGCTTAGTAAACCGTTTGTACAGTTCCGAACTGCATTTGCCGAGATTCTTGCTAGACATCTCCCGTCTCGGTGCCACGGACGGAGTGGCAGCCGCAGTGGCAGCCGCAACGGAGCGGGCCGACGGACCCGCGAGTCTCCCAGCGAATGGTTTACTGTGGAAGACAGCATTTTAGGCCTTTTCACAGCTCTCGGCCCATCTTGCGCTTCCGCTAGTCGGAAAAACGAACTACTGGAGGATCTCATCTATTTTGTGCTTGATATTCTGCAGTTCCACGGCGAGGAAAATGCATACGACGAGATAGACGTAGATGGGATGTACGTAGAGATTGATGAGGCACTCAGCCGCTATGCTCAGCGGATGGCAGCCGATGAATATAAAGCTGAGCCTCCAGAGAAGCGGAAGAAACGCCACACAGTGCTGGTGTTAAGCCGAGAATGCCACAGATTCCCCTGGGAGTGTCTACCGAGCCTCCGAGGACAGTCTGTATCGCGTGTTCCGTCATTAGAAGTCCTGCAGCGGCTTCTGAAGGACGGTAGAGTGGAACACCGCGTTCCACGGGCCGGCGGCGGATACATACTGAACCCTGAAGGTGATTTGCCCCGTTCTGAGGCGCTATTCAAGCCTAAGCTTGCCGCACTTCCGCAGTGGGCCGGTATTATCGGCCGGAAGCCTACTGAGAGCGAATTTGCCGAGAATCTATCCGAGCGTGATATTTTTGTGTACATTGGCCACGGCGGAGGTGAACAGTTTATCCGTTCTAGTACTATCAAACAGCTTCCGAGGTGTGCCGGCAGTATTCTTATTGGCTGTAGCTCGGGAGCTCTGAGTACCCTCGGAGAATTAGAGCCGAGCGGCTTGCCGTTAGCATACCTTGCCGCGGGTTGTCCTATGGTGGTTGTAAATATGTGGAATGTGACTGACAGGGATATCGATAAGTTTACCAGTCGGATGCTTGAGCAGTGGGGATTAATAGGTATTGAAGCTGGTGATGGCAGCGAAGGATGCAAGGGTGATAAAGCTGGGGAATGGAGTATATGTGAAGCAGTGAGGGATGCGCGAGGAGAGTGTAAATTGGAGTATTTGAATGGCGCCGCGCCAATAGTATATGGGCTGCCTTTATATGTGAAAGAAGAATAATGGAGAACAGAGGAAAGAGATAGAGAAAGAAGAAAGGAGAAAGGAGAAAGGAAAAGGAATAGCGATTATGTAGAATTATAAAAAGACCACTGATCATAACCATTGATGTATGTGAGACTTTGAGACGGACAGTGTATACCAAGACCCGAAAGTGAGTTAAAAAGAGGTGAAACGTGCAAAAATGACCCGGAATACATGAAATGATGTTTCTTTGAAGGCTGAACTTCACTGGAAATGATTAAAGTCGTGGATAGTGTATTCCATTGCATACGAGAAATGGGGGTTTTCACTGCAGGTTGACGTTGAGTGAGCATATTGGTGTTTAGAGATATTTAGCATTAGAAATATAACGCTACAAGCATGAATTATACGATGAAAGAGGCCGTCTGTAGCAAAGAGGAGAATTATGTGAGATGGAAGGAATTGGGAACAACAGATTTCGGTAGTAAAAAGAGGAGGTGAATTCCGAAATAATGGACAATGTTGAACAACGAAAAATAGGAAGAATGAATCAAGGAAAGAAAGCCTGTCAACTTCTCTCTTTTCCATACTTTTCTAATTTGATTGTGATTATTACTTTACTTTACTTTACTTTACTTTACATCTCTTCTCTCTTCTCTCTTCTCTCTTCTCTCTTCTCTCTTCTCTCTTCTCTCTTCTCTCTTCTCTCTTCTCTCTTCTCTCTTCTCTCCTAATTTCTCTCTCCCCTTCTTATACTGTTCTACCATCTATTTTATTCTATTCCCTTATCACTCAAATCCTTATATACAGTGACTCTCTAATGAGCCAAATAAACAAAATACCGCACTAGCCGTTTAGAGAACTCCACAGTCTCGTCATTCATAACAATTTGCAACATCTGCCGCTCATTCGGAGCTTCCAAGCCGAACTTCCCCAAAAGATCCGATAACCCTGGATTCTCAGCCACTCGCGACTCCGCTACAATATACACTAACGTGCCATCCCGAAGAAAACACCAATTAGCCTTCACATCCCCGTAGTAGATTGTGGCGCTGCCTACTTTCGACGGAAAATCGGCATCGGCTATACGCATAATGTTTATACAGTTCCAAAAATGTGGCTCCAATGCTGAATTCTCGGAATTTTCCTCCACAGATTGTTCAAACTGTGCCGTCTCTCCTTCCGCTTGCGCCTCAGCCACATCCCGCAACAGGTAATTCTCTCCCTGCTTCCAAGTAACCTCGGCAGCCGCTTCCGCCGCATATTCCAGCAAATGTTTGTCTACAAACTCTGACACGTTCGGCCGGAGTTTCACACTGTCCACCGGCACAGACCGACCATTCAGCACATCTCGTGGCGCATACGCCCGCCACGCCTCCGAAGATCCGAATCCAATGCTGCGCCACACTTTCCGTGCCAATGGGACATACGAAGAGTATCCTTTCCCCGAGATAGACCGAGGCAGAGGCACAAACCAGTAGGAGTCCGGCTCAGACTCCGAGCCGTCTTTCCGAAGAACTCTCGCCTGGAGCAGCAAATCACGGCTCACAACTGTAAGCCCGGGTCTGCCGAGCCGCGGCGGCGAGCCGAGAAGCCGAGCATACGGGTTAGTCAGCAGGTCCTGTGAAAGCTGTGATACTATACGCTGAGACTCAGGGTCTTGAGCTTCATTGCTCAACTGAACTCTTTCACGGACTATCGGAGTACCCAGTATAAACCGGGAAAACGTCTTTACTACCGGCGGGAGGTAATTTTCCAGTTTCGGAGGCGGAGAAGGCTTGTACGGTTTACCGAGCAGAGGTTTAGAGTTACCATTGGCTGCCTGGGCTTTTAGTTCAGCCTGTTCCGAGAGGGTGAGTGTTCCTCGGGGTCTGAGGCCTTCTGTGATCTTCAGGAGCTCGGAAATCCGCAAATGAGGTTTCTGTAGGCCCGGTGGCCTTCCCATGATGTTCGTAGGTTAGCTATATATGAGTCAGTGGAGTGGGATATGCCATTTGCTCCGAGAAGAGGATATGAGGGTAGTATGAGAGGATAGTATGAGTAATAGAAGGAGTCTGGGGGTGCGGGGTGAAATGGCGGGTATGGCGGGGTATTGCGGGGTATGGCGGGGTATTGCGGGGTATGGCGGGGAGTTTTGTGGTGCCGAGAAACAGCCGAGAAGGCGAATTGGCGGAATATCCGAGCAGAAGACGTCTTCGGGGAAGATTCTTGAATTTTTCACTCCTCCCGAGGATCGCAATGAGCCGAAGAGAGAGATGGGGGTATATTTGATCACGTCATCCAATAATAGGGTATGGAGTGAGAGTGAGAAGGCCGTAGCAAAGACGACTTCTGAGTGCTCAATGGTTGAAACGAGTGAATAATCAGTTTTATCATTCGTCCAGAATTCTAATATGCTATTTAATTTGCTACTACTATCGCTCTTTTGTAGGTAAATCTCAAGCATCTCACATCTCTACTTTGCTCCTCATCTCACGAGACCCCCCCCCGGCTCTTGCCGAGCCTGAACTTCACGTCTCATTTCGAACCTCTCAACATGAAAATTGGAACGGAAAAACGACGGAAGAGCCGACGGAGGAATCGGCAATCAAGAGAAGCCGACCAAGTACAATTCTCGGGAAATATTCAACAAATTCACAGCTAATCTATATTTTCAACTACTACACTATGGATTTGGATACAGGAAGTACGTCACCAGGCTACAAACTGAGCCATAAATCGAACTACTATACTACAGACATAATTACTAACAATCCAGCAGATACTCGGGTAGAATGGGATTCTCTGGTCCCCGTAACGCACGATAAGGTGCCCGCTACGAGATGTAAGTTTGCCTGGGAGCTAGTCTGAAGTCTAGTGGTGTTTCGGGAGCAGCATTGACGTTCTACTGGTGATATTCGGCTGAGAATAAGGGAAACGGTTCAACTAACAATTCAGCGGTCGAAGGATGGATTATTATAGTAACGAACCTCCACGAAGAAGTCACCGAGGAAGACCTGACAGAACTGTTTGAAGATTTCGGAGAAGTTGTCAACGTCAAGCTGAATTTAGACGGGCGAACAGGTTATGTTAAGGTATGGAGAAGCTGTTATAGAGTGGACTATAGGCTATGCTATTAATCAATATGGAATAATATTACTAACTCATTGCTTAGGGGTACGCACTGGTGGAATATAAAACGCAGGGAGAAGCTGCCAGAGCTGTGGAAGGCGTACATCAATTAGAGTACCTTGGCAGAGTGCTGGAATGTGATTTCTGCTTTGTAGAGTCTCCTCGTTATGGGAAGAAAGGGAATGAAAGGAGAAACAACAATATGGTCTCCCGTATAGACAGAGAACGCAGCAGGAGTCCGTATAGGTGATGTGGGGTGGTGTAATACTCTACTGGTTGTATTAGGAGGTTTTAGGAGGTTTCAGGGTTGTTTAGTGACTAGATACCTGCCGAAATGTGAGACTCTGAGT
Source organism: Sporopachydermia lactativora (assembly GCA_030579575.1). NCBI lineage: Eukaryota > Fungi > Ascomycota > Sporopachydermiomycetes > Sporopachydermiales > Sporopachydermiaceae > Sporopachydermia > Sporopachydermia lactativora. The sequence continues at coordinate 23,926 of JAKTRH010000130.1, forward strand.
ATGGATTGAGCCATACAGACTGCACATTGTATGTACTATAATGAGACTGTAATGAGACCCGAACGCTGGTCTGTTTCTACGCGGAGAAGGTAAGCTGAGATATGTGTAATATATGTAAGAGTTTTCCACTTAATATATACCATAAATGCCGTTACGGCCCGCGTTTCGGCTTTCGGAGAATCCGAGAAACTCCGAGAAACTCCGAGAAACTCCGAGTCCGAGCCTGACGTTGTACACATAATGAGGCACTCCAAACTCGTTTCAAACTACGCCTTTCTTGCCAGAATGCACAGAATGCTTTGTAATGTGAAACTGACGGGGAAATTAGTAAATAGGAATCAATCTGGCTTTTTATACTGCTGAATAATCCGTCATTCATCCGTCATTCACTTCAGTTACTACCGTCCCGAGGAACTTCAAGTCTCCCTTCAGCTCTACCCACCTTCGAGTCTCCCTTCACAACCCATAAATCTCCAGATCGGCGGAACTTCCGCTCCGCACCCTCGGCTTTTCCGCTCCGCCACCCGCTTTCTCGGCATTTTCTCTATCCACACTATAAATTCCCACACCACTTCCCCATATCCACCCCACCATCCACGCCACACACCCATGTGGATCCTCCACGATGAGCGTACCGGCAACTCCCGCTGGCTCCGTCCCGGCCATTCGTACTCCCTCGGGAGAGACAAAAGCTGTGATATCGTTGTGGCTTCCGCACTGAAAGGAACTTCTCGGAAACACGCGGTGCTGAAAGTCGGCCCAATGCCGAACTCCTGGCGTTCTAACGATAAATCTCGGCCCGTTTTAACTATACAAAAGGAGAAACCCAAGTGTAATATAACTATTCAGAATGGAAATTTGATAGAATCCTCTGTGACCTTCTCGGAATCTTCCAGGGACGATTTTGCTCTTTGCTTTGGTGACAGGGAAGCTCGGTATTCTTTGCAGTACCGCCGTACTGTCCTTAGTTGGTCGGAAGACTGCCCTTCTTGGGTTTCTCAGCTTGCCGAGGAAGCGGCACAGTTCGGCGTTATTATGGTTGATCATTTCACTCCTCGGACGAATATTATGCTGTTTGCGGACGGTGGACCCCTCAGTCTATCGGTTACCCCGCTTCTCTGTTGCCTTATCCGGCAGATCCGACCGTTGAAAGCACAATTTGCCCGAGAATTGGTTAACAAATGCGCAGACAGAAGCTTAGAATCGGATTTCTCGGCTTTCCCGTCGCCCTCGGCGTTTCTGTTGGCGCCACAATACGAACCTCGGCCCGAACGCCGAGATTTGCTCCGCGGAAGGGTATTTGTGGATTTAAATGGGCCACCGGGAGTTCTATTAGCCGATACACTGAAATCTGCTGGTGTTTTGTGCTCTGATTTCAATTTGTGGCAAACTGTACAGTCCCGCGGTGTGCCGCTTCGGCCTGCGGCGCGGGCAGCCGTCGTGGCAGACGTTTTGGCGTTCCTAAGCAAAGCAGCTGCTGCCACGGCAGAGGCGGCAGGACTGACAGTACTGGCGGCTGAGCCGAGCCGAACCTCGGAGGAAAAATCGGCGGTATATGTGGCGTCAGCTGTGGCATCTGTGGCAGAGGAAGTGGCGTTCCGGCTGCGTTTGCGGCTGTTGACGCGGGACGCGCTGTTTAGCAGTGTGAGAGACGTAGAAAGTTTGGCTGTCGATGCGGCGACGGCTACTGCCGAAACTTTGAGGATGGCAGCGGAAAAAGCGGCAGCTGAAGCGGAGAGGTTGGCCTGGAAAATGGAAAAGATGTCGGAAAGCACAGAAAGAACGGAAAAAATGACGGAAAAGCCAGCGGAAAAGACGACGGAAGCGGGTAAATTGGCTGGAAAAATTCGTCAAACCCGTCCGGGTAAGAAAAGAGTGCGAGCAGTTGGAATTGGCGATTTTTTTGGTGTGAAAGAAACACCAGAAAAGCCGAAGGAACAGGAAAAAGCCGAGACAGACGCGGAGCGAAGCAGTCAGGCTGTGCGGCCAGAAACCTCCGACGTGGCACTCCAGCTGGCGGGCCGGAAGCGGCGGAAAGTGGCTGTGCGGAAGAATCCGTTGTTTGAGTTCGGCGGGGGAAATGTGGAGAGCGAAGTTACAAAAGCGGCAGAAGAGGCAAATGCGGAAGAGACGGGAAACGCGGAAAAGGCAGAGAAGGCAGAAAAGGCGGAACAAAAGGAAAATGTGGAAGATAACGGAGATTCTGGAAAAGTGGAGCGGTTTGCCGCATTTCGTAGTTCAAAACATACCCGAAAGTCCGACAGTAATTCTATATATTCCTCCGAATCTCCGGCGGCGGATCTCCCCGTTATTCCGTCTGGTGGTTCTCCCGAAATTCCTCAGAACCCCGAATATTCCGAAACCTCGGAACTTCCCACTATAGACGAAGTTATTAGGCACAAAAAACACATGCAATACGATTCAATTGAACACTCTTTTGGCCACGATTTAAAGTATTCACAGGTTAACCCATCAACTGTTGTTCCACGGGCAGCTTCGGCTTCGGCTTCGGCTTCGGCTTCGGCTTCGGCTTCAAAACTACCAGAACTTCTCGGCACATCGGCTGCGCCACAAGGGGCCTTCGGTGGTGACTCGGCTGATTCCGTCACAGCCACTGCCGAGAAAGCGGGAGACTCACTGAATAATTCTATGACTCCAGCCGTCAATTCCGACGCCGAGGATCTCCTGGCAGGAACTCCGCCGGCGAAAATCGAACCGATGAACCTGCAATTCCGTGTAGATGCCGCAGGACGCATTCTAACTTCCAAGCCGGCGCCTCAGGCAGACGGTGCGGAACTCCAATGGAATGTACAGTGGAAAGGCCGAAAGAATTTCAAGAAATTCCACAGGAAACAACAAGGGAGCTTTCTGGCTAAGAATTTTGTACCATTAGTTGAATTTGTGCCAGATTCCGTCTCGGCACCGGTAGATATAGACGAAGAGCTCGGCGTACCACGTACAGCCGCGGCACGGCGGTTTGACGGAATACTCGGGAATGTTCGGCGCAGCCAGCCGACCCCTACGGCACGGGAACGGGCAGCGAGCCGTCGGAGGTTGGGCCGTCCTCGGGTGCTGAATTTGCATCAGCTGGAGGCGCTGGCGGCGGAGGAAGAGCGGGAGGCGCAGCAGGAACGGAGGTTAGCCGAGAGAAGTTCGTCGTTCCGGTTTTCAAGAGCTGCTTCGATGACGGCGACGGGCGTGGCTCAGCCTGGGACTGAGGCTGAGGATGTGGCTGAGGCTGTGGCTGAAGGTGACTCGGGAAGTGTGGCGCAGCGGTCTGGCCATCAGCTTTTCCTTCCAGATGAGGAAAGCGATGAAGCCGAGAACGGCGGTAACAACGGGAACAATGGAGGCGTCACGGGATCCCTGCGAAACTCTGGTGGCCGTCGTGGCGCTCAGAGTGGCGTTCAACGTGGCGTTCAGTCGAAATCTAAAAGGCCTGCGCGCAGTAAAGCGAATTCCTTAGTAGGCCGTTCACCCAGTGCGGGACTGGAAAGCTCAGGAAGCAGCGATGACGACGAAGAAGCGGGACGTAGGAAGTTTCGGTTTGGTAGGAAAGTTTAGCAACGGAAAGGATCGGCAGGAATTCAATGGAGTACCGTGTTTGAGGTGGGAGGTAGTAACACCTGCCGGTAGTATGGAAATAATAGGAAATCAGTGTAGCTTATAGAGGAAATGAGATACTCGGGGGAACTTTAGGAATAAAACTCGAGTTTCTGCCTGATTCCCTAGTATTATAGGTTTACAGAAGAACCAGAAATTGGAAGGTATACGCAGTCCAGGGCAGCAGCAGCAGCAGCAGCAGCAGGAGTGATCTGGAGATCAGTAATAAACGGTTGAGTGTTGAAAGAGCTGGTAAAGAGGATGAATATATTGATTCCACTCCTCTGGTACTATAAATTGGGTGCTCCGTAATCTGAAATAAACAAGCTTATACCATTTATGACTCATATTATGTATGCTAAGATGGCCAAACTTGTAGCAGGTATGGTAAGTACGTTACTAGTTATTATAGAAGTATTTGGAGAAGAGATTAGAGGTCTAAAGTCTATCAAAGTCTATCATTATGGAACATCTAGGAACCCACTTGTCTTCTGTTCTCCGTTTCGGCGTAGGTTGCCTTGAATAACATACTCAATAGCTTAGATTTGAGGCTGGACATTGTAGTATGATATGTTATATCACGAGATACGTTGATAAGTCTGAAAAGTCTGATACACCTCCGGAATCTATTGAATTCAAGCTTGAAAACATCATTAGTCTTGTTGAAATCAACCATATCAAAGAAATCATTAATATTTGACTCATATTTGGCTGCTATTTAACTGCTACTTGATGCCTAACGATATACACGAGTTCTGCATCTCATACGTTCTCTTTGCAACCCTCTAACCTTCCACTTCATCCTGGCTACTGCTATATCGTTTAGTGATATCTCAGAGTATCTACTGAGTTTTCTAGCATACCCCATACTCGGAATCTCGGCAGGTTTCACATTAAATGCTCCATATTCTGACACGGGAACATTCCCTCCGAGAAAAAACTCCGAAAAACTAAACAGATGATATAACGGGACGGAATACTCGCTTCCGGCACCTCGGCTTTTCCCTTCCTGCTCTCAGGGGTCTGAAATAAGAAATGTGGCGCAGCTGATTGTGTCAGCGACTTTGAACGGTTTATCGCATGGCGCAGTTCGGGTAAACCGAGAAGTCAGCCACCGACTGCGCCACATATTGCGCCACCTTTTTGCGCATCTTAACGCTTATTCGATATACGAAATGCTTTACCCTTTTCAAATATTGAAGTGTTCCATCCCCAGAACTCTATAAGCCTGTAATTACCACTCCAGCCGGAGCCAAAGTAGCCTTAACTGTCTGCTTAGTTGCTACTGAATCCGTCTTCTACTGGTTTTCTGTCGTATTAAGCAACTGTGGCTCATTGTGGCTCATCTCGGCTCGGCTGAACCCCGTCTGTTATTTCATTGTTACTTTTTAATCTCTCCCAGACCTTCTTGAACCCTCAAAACGGATAATCCACACGTCCCAAGGGGCTCAAAGTACACTAAATGCTCTGCTTGTGGCAAGCGGGGCCTTCTCGGCCCACGGAACCGCTCTCGGTACTGCGCGCTGCACTGGGGATCAACCGGCCCGTCGCACAGTACTACAGAAGAGCATGGCGGGTCAGGCTGAGTCTCATTAATGAATATCTCACCCTAAGAGTCGATTTGTTAGCACTGAATGACTTCTATTTCCTTCCTACTCTTCCCTATTCATTCCTATTCTTTCCTACCGCTCCCTGCCTTTATAACAACTTCTAACTACTGCTAATACTTACAGACATTGGCGAATACTGCGGCCAGAACGGGAGAACCGGTACTACGTCTCCTCTGTGAGTGACGCGGAATATCCGACGTCTGTGTGGCTCAGCAGCCGCTTTCAATCTAACAGCTGCCCAGGCAGAAAACGCGGCATTCCCGACTATCGGCTGGCCCAGCGTGACGACTCGGAGATCTTGTATTTCTCCGAATTCGGCATATTTCAAGCCGAGCAGCAAAGCTACTGCGCCACCTAATGAATGACCTCCAATCTCTATACGGTAAGAAGGATACCTGTGGCGCAGCGAGTCTACAGTGGCGTCTATACGGTTTACAGTATTTATATACGCAGTAAGGAACCCGCTGTGCACAGCACAGTGAAAGCAGGACCCGTCGGAACCGGCGAACCGAGCTAGAGATGCGTCGGCATCTGTCAGAGCATCCGGGACCGATCGGCTGCCTCTGAGCATCACCAGAACGCAAGAATCTGCATGATTAACAGCAATATAGCCGGAAACATGCAGTTTAGGCGGAGGTGTGACGTCGCTGGCCCACTGAGTAACAATTTCCGTGTCAGATACGTCCCCGCATATTGGGCATTCGAAATGCGGGCCAATGCGGGACACTGGAGAAACGCAGTAGCTTGAGCAGTTAGCAGTGAGTATTTTCTTTATCTCTACAGCTTAATAAATCGTGGAATACATGGATACTTACGCGATATTAATATAGTGTGCGGATTCTCTCAGTTTTGAGCATATACTGGAAGGAACAGGCTTGTGGGGTGGAGATGGGAGTTCAGATGGAGATATGTGGGGTAGCGGGGTTCCCGTGAGCCCTATGCGGGGTTGGAGTGCGGGATAGAACTCTGGAAATGATTTACAGACTGTATATACTAAATATAATACTATAAAGCAAATGAACCCGAGAAATATCCGATATTTCACGCTTATCCTCGGCGTGGACCTGTCCCTGTCACTTGGAAGACTCATATCTCGTGTTTCCGGGCACATACGGCAAAAGCAGCCGAGCAAATAGGATATTCCGCTCTACTGATTCCTACTAATCTACCGATTAGTCCCCAGCTCCCCAAATGACCGAGGAAAACCTGTTTAACCGTTGAAATACAACTGCTTATCGGGGCTCATAAAACAGTCAAATTCCCCACATTTGCGAGTTATCAGTATCCGATCACGTAATCGGAAATGAAAACATAAAACTCAACACACCTTCCACTATACCGGAGATAATACCAAATACCGGAGACCGCCTATCATCTCCGTAATCTGTCTAAGGTGATTTCTCCCTTCCCATATGAAATCTGATGAGCCCAGCATATGGGAATTTCACCATACTAAAGAATGGAAAACTCCAGTAAAAAACCAGCAAAACTGAACATTTCATCCTTTCCACCTCCATCTAACGGACTTCCCGGGTCTCCTATTTAACACCTACATACCTCTGACCCGCCTGGCTCGCTATTAAAAGCTCTAAACTGAAGTTTCACTATTCCTACACCTATTACTACCCCTATTCTCCACTACTATCAACAGAATTCCAACTATTTCCCAGTTTCCCGTGCTCCGATCGTCACAGGAACCTCCCAACCACTCAATATGGCCTCTGTAAACTCCCTGGCAAAGCTACGAGCCGCTATGCGCGCTGGAACCCGCAGTAGCAGCAGTAAAAGCGTCAATAGCAGCACACCAAAGTTCAAACCGCTTTCCCCAGCTCAAAAGGCCTATTTAGATCGTGTAATCCGTGTAGACCAAGCAGGAGAATTGGGCGCAGATCTTATATACGCTGGCCAGTTTGCTGTGCTGAAAAACTCCCCAGAACCAGGACTCCGTGATACTCTACAGCATATGTGGGATCAGGAGATTCACCATAGAAACACTTTTAATAAACTACAAGTAAAGCACAGAGTACGCCCCAGTTTGCTGACTCCTATGTGGAAGCTGGGGGCGTATGGAATTGGCGTTTCCACGGCCCTGCTGGGCAAGGAAGCGGCAATGGCCTGTACAGTTGCTGTTGAGACTGTGATTGGGGGTCATTATAATACTCAATTGCGGGTACTGGTAAATGAGTTTTCAGGGCTGCAGTTAGAAGCTGGAGGAGCTGAATATTCGCCGGAATTGGAGAATATTATCACTACAGTTAAGAGTTTCCGTGATGATGAGTTGGAGCATTTGAATACGGCAGTAGAGAATGATGCTGAGAAGGCTGTGCCGTACTGGCCGATAGTAGAGGGAGTTAAGGGTATTTGCCGTGTAGCTATTTGGACTGCTGAGAGGTTTTGACGGAGGAGGGTTGTGGATTGTATAGGATGAGTTGCAATGAATGTATGTATAAGGTGGAGAGGAAGGTTGTAGGAGTTGTAGGAAATAGTAGGAATAGTGGGAAAAGTAGGAAATAGTAGGGGAAATAGTAGAAATAGTAAGAAAAGTAGGAAATAGTAGGGGAAATAGTAGAAATAGTAGGGGAAATTGTAAGTTAAATAGTAGGAATGATAGAGTAGTTGGTAGGAAATAGGAGGAAGTCGTAGGAATAGTAGAGGATATAGTAGGAATGATAGGAAAATTAGGAATAGTGGGGGAAATAGTAGGAATGATAGGGAAATTAGTTGGAATGATAAAGGAATGATTGAAGAAATAATAGAGGTGAGGAGGAAATGATAGGGAGGAATGATAGTAGGAATATAGAGAAATTAGTAAGAATAGCGGGAATAGAAGGAAAGAGGATGAGTAGAAGGAAAGAGAAGGAGTAGAAGGAAAGAAAAGGAGTAGAAGGAAAGAAGAAGAGATGGTAGGAATGATAGGAAATAGTAGGAGTGCTTGGAGTTGGAGCAATAATTGGAATCGTAGAGGAATGAGGAGGAAATAACGGAATTGTAGAAAAAAGTAGAGAATATTAGGAATATGAGGGGAAGAGGAGGAAAGAAGGGGAAAAAATCAGAATAGAAGGAATAATAGGGAGGAAAGAGTGGAAAATAGTCGAATGATTGTGAAGAATAAGAATAGTAGGATTGGTAGGGGAATATTAGGAAAGAAGAGGAGCTGGGAGGAAATGGCAGGGATAATAGGGATAGTAAAAGGAAATAACAATAGTAGGAATGATAGAGAATCCGGGGAGGAATTAGCAGGGTTGGGGGAGGAAAGAGCAGGAAATAGTTGTGAGGAAAGAGTAGAAACAGTAGAGATTAGGAATAGTAGGGAGGAAATTGTCCAAATAATAGACAGTAGAACAATAGGAATAGTGGGAACTTCTGGGAATAGAAAGAAATAAGAGAATATTAGGAGTAGAAGGAAATATTAGAAATAATAGGAATATTAGGAACATTAAGAGTATTAGGAATGTTAGGATATGATAGGAATATTAGAAAATAAACCACCGACTCTCATCAGACAGAAGCGAACTTGCATTTTGAATCCGGTGGGGCGACCAGCAGGAAACAGTCGACCAAGAGAGGTCTGAAAGGTCAGGGAACTCAGAAAAGTACTTTCCTATAACCAGAGGAGACTAAAGAGATGGGGAAATTGGAGGGAACGGAGAGTAGAGAGATTGGACCTATGCAGCAGGTTCCTAAGCCGAAGGGGTTATTTAATAGGAGCGTAGATGAGGGTAAGGAAGGTAATCGTGCTGGGAAGGTAGTAGTAGTAGTAGTAGTAGTAGTAGTAGTAGTAGTAGTAGTAGTAGTAGTAGTAAAAGTAATGTAAAGGAAATATACCATAATCAAGCTGCAATTACAGTATATTCCTGTTTTATAATCAGAAGCTTGGTTCATCCCAGATTCCACGATAATGTTGCTGAGAACAGAATATTTCAATATCCACTCCACCCTGATTCCATTATATATTCCCTATATATTCCCCATATTTCCTTACTGTTTCCTTCCTTCCCCTATTATTCCCTCTAGCTTTTCCTTAAAATACTGAAAATTAAACAGAAATACTGAAAAATCCAGAAAATCAAACAGAAATACTGAAAGATACGGAAAGATCCAATCCCGGAAGATAACAAGCAATACTAAAAGATAGCAATAACTACTAAGAACTCCCAAAACCTCCCAAGAACCTCCAAAGAACTACAATAACCACCGATAGCTATCAATCACTAAACAATGGAAACCTACTGATACACTGGAAGATACAATACAATAAAACTACAAGTTCCACTTTACCATTTAATCCCATTTCTATCTTTTCCCATCACACCAAGCCATCATACAAATTAAGAGCTGAAAGAATAGAAGGATCCAACTTAGCACCTTCTTTGAACTCCTCATAACTCAGCTCTCCATTACTATCTTTATCCATCATTGCAAATATCTTATCAACCCTCTTCTCAGGCGTCGATTCATCATCTGGCATCTCCACCATAGAACCAATCATCTTGTATATAGCAGATACAATAGCCAGCATCTCATCATAAGATATCTTACCATCGTTATTCAAATCATACAATTGGAATGACCATGATAGCTTCTCGTCTAAAGAACCCCTCGACGTTATACTCAAAGCCACGATAAATTCCTTAAAATCGATCTTGCCATTATGATCGCTGTCGAATACGTTGAATACGTAGTTGCTGAAAGCCGTTGAATCGCCAAATGGGAAGAATTGCTTATAAATCCTTTGGAAATCCTCTTTAGTGAGTTCACCAGAGGGGCAGTCTTTCAGGAATCCTTTATACCATTGCTGCAGTTCTTTCCTGTCGAAGTATGTGAGTTGTTTGAGTGACTGGATATCGTCTTTTGATAATTTAGAAGCTGCTTTGCCCATTGGTGTGTTTTTATGATGTAATTGTTGATAGTAGTAGATAAGTGTTGATAATAGTTGATATGCTGGTGATATGCTAGTGATAGACTGCTAAAAGGAGGAAATAGCAGTGTAGCAGGTTAATAGCGAATAAACGATCAATATAGTGATTATATTGAAAATAGTGATAATATTTATAACCCTGATGAATTATTTATTCTCAATATAATAGATTTGCCGTTCCTTCTTCCACATTTCTTCTCATAATCGGATAAGACATTCCCTGATAGGTAAAGCGAGCATTGCCTGGTTTTCTATATATATACTGTGATTATACAGAGGATGTATAGTGAAGGGTAGAGGAGTGGGAAGTGGGATATTTAGGGGGGAAATGGGGGATAAAGAGGGTAAAGGAGGAGAGGATGATGGATGATTGATTATTTAGTTGTTTATTAGATAGATTTAATGGATTTGATTGACGTAGATTGATGAGAATTGGATGAAATGGGATGAAATGGGATGAAATGGGATGAAATGGACGGTGATGGGTTGCTTATGCTTTGTAGATGGTCATTTGAGGGATATATTGGGAAAATAGGCTGGAAATTTATATAAATGGGCTGGAATATTAGTGGAAATCCATACGAATCAGTAGAAATAGATCTGAAATGTCAAAAACCATCATTTTATAAGCAAAATCAGCGTACCCGAGTACCTGAAAGTACGTAGGAATTCTTAATGAACTGATTAAAGGAACCCCATTGCTCTTTGAAGCTATATAGTAATACATTTAACACTCCTATTGATGAGATATGTAATGATATAGATCATTGGAGTATCTGGGCAGTTCATTGCCGTCTTTCGTATCTCGGTTGAGCTGGGAAGTGGATAGTGGAGTTAGGGAGGATTGGAGATTGCTTATTGATCGGCTGTAGATTGTCTTATCTTCTTATAAATTGGAGTTCCTGTAGGTAGGCCTGACTGACTCGTTGTGTGGTCTTAAGATAGCTTAAGATAGCTGTATAGTGTTTCTTCGGCTGTCTGTAGTTTTACCTGTTGTATACGAGTTGGCTGGCTGCTCGAATCCCTTAATTCGTTGAGCATCTGTTGGATTTGATGATTTATATCTTTATTCTTTGGGTTCGCCTTTCTTTGGAGTTGAAAAATAGTTGAATACCTTTGACATTGCTGTAGCTGGCGATGTTTTAAGGGTGACTGACACTGTCGCTAGACTGCTTACTGCTTACTTCTTACTTCTTACTTCTTACTTCTTACTTCTTACTTCTTACTTCTTACTTCTTACTTCTTACTTCTTACTTCTTACTTCTTACTTCTTACTTCTTACTTCTTACTTCTTACTTCT
>JAKTRH010000131.1:0-35338 GCA_030579575.1 Sporopachydermia lactativora
ATACTTGCATATCCATGCATTTACACGCATTGTATATGCATATGTATGCATACGTCTGCATATGTACGGTAAATTCTCAAATTTCCATCCGTACAGATTTTTTGCCATCTATGAGAACACCGTGTCGGGAGTGCTGTGGGACATGCAGGTGCCTGCATGGAGCCAGCCAGAAACCCCGGAAGGCGGATGGCATTATAATGAGCAGAATAGTAGTAAAATATATAATCAAATAGTATAAACAATTAAAACGATTTAGTAGTATTTAATGCCAGTTGCTGATAGTTTACCGTTGCACGAAATCTGATTTATTCCTCTCACTGTTCCTCGGCGGAACCAGATGCCCTGGCCAACGCCGGAGATCCCGTTACGCAGGTATGACGGTTATGACTTCCGTACTACGGAACCTACAATCCCGGATGAACGAACCCAGTGCTGAAACTCTGTCGGAAATGTGCAAAATGCTGTTGAATATCAAATTAAATTGATGGATTAATAGAATGGAAATCGAAGAATTGTAGTTTTAGTTTGCTTTATTCTATATTCACTACGCTGTAGTCAGTCCATGTCTTATGTTTTAAATATTCATTCAATGAGACGGACATCGAATGTCACGATTTCCACCGGATTGTCCCTCGGAGACATTCGGGGAGCATCGGATATCAATTAACTCATCGGTGCTCTATTCTCACTCTACAACCCGTCTGCTCCGTGAATTGTAGTATTTGTAGTCCATCTCGGATATGTAGGAGACAGAACTGAATACGCGGAAGCAACGGTGCGCCGGATGTGCCGTTGTCCAGAATACTCTACACCCATCTAGGACAAGTGTGACATCTGGGGTACCTGCTGTCAGAGGAGTCCATCTCAATTGCCGTAATTGTATCTTCGACATCAACTTTAAAATTTCCAATCCCGAGCGAGTTTTCCAAATTTTTCCTCATTTCATTGGCTCGGTTAAGGCGGGGGTCGGCGAATATCCGGTCTCGGGAAATCTCATGGCTTCCCCCCTCACACTCCTTCGCGTCTTGTCCCGTTTCGGAATGAGACCCGATGTTCGGCTCAAGATGAGTACCGAAGTCGAAGGTACTTATTCCTGTATATAATATAACGTAATTGAAAAAGCGAGGGAGGTGTTACCAATCAACCAGGTATCAGTTCTGGTGTTCAGGGATAGTCTGGAACTAATGAATCGCGGAATTTGGTACTCAAATGGCTCTTCTTCCTATCCACCAAACTTTTTCATCTTTGAGGTACAGTAAGGTGATGAGGGGGGCTCCTTGATATACCCATAGTATCATTATACTATTACGTAATCTTTCGTTGATATCAACTGCTATCATCGCAGCTCTTATCGGCAAGATCAAAGGTCTTCATGGGCGTTATAGGTGCCGGACGTACCCTTTTGAGAGGTATATGCCGTATCAATTGTCCTGTCATCTTGGTGTCCTCTTAGTGAAAGCGCTAACAAACCGTTTCGAGGTTCATACACCTCAATTTCCTCATAGTTAGGTAAATATCTTCTTGATTTCCACTCCAGGGATGCGTAATAGTCCTTTGAAACAACATGTGCTCCTTTTCTATCAACTTTGACACGTAGACTTCCCACCCAGACATATACTGAATCAGGGGCTGCGCCAGTACTACTATTCATATCTACCTTCCCAGACTGTGGAGAAAACACGTCAAGCTCGTACAGGAAAACAGATCTATCACTTTCTCCAGTTACTTTCCGACGCAGTAAATGGGCCAACTGTCCCTGAACATTGGCCACATTTGCAGAAATACTTAACCAGTCGGGGACAACTAAAATTCCTGCTGTAGAACCATCAGACAGACTCTTATACCCAAATTTCCCTGATATACTCTCCAAATTCACCCAGTGGAACCTGTCAAGTCCATCAATATAAACCGGGCACCCCATAGGCCTCGGAATCGAGTCCAAAACTTTCCATACAACTTCTTCTGTCGGTTTGCTAGTCTTTTCATCTGGCTGCAGCAGCTCAACTTCACAGAAAGCTTTATGCTCAAAATAGATTTCATACTGGCATGTTCTTACCTCTTTAACATCAGTCAACCTGCCTTCTGATATCGTCTTGACAAACGAATTTAATATAGGATTTTTAGCATACTCTTTCGGAATATTCATAATATCTTTCTTAGGAGAATAGCATGAGTAATACACTCGAGCATACCGTGAATTACCTGTTAGATCACACAATGAGCCATGATATACGTCCTGCTTTAAGTACTTTTTTGATCCTACTTTCACTACTTCTAAATTACGGTGAAATGCATCCTCATATATTGTAGTGGAATTATTATCATCTTCTGGGCAGTCCAGCCCAGCCTGAAGAAACCGTTGATGATATGTCCCAGTCTGAGTCCTCATAAAGTCACATAGAGTATCCTCAATACTAGCAATTAAATACTCTGAGTCATGACTCGGGAACAACGCGGCTTGTAGTTCATCTGTTAAGCCTTTCGCCTCCAGCATTGTACCCAAATCTACTGCAGCTTTTTCTCGCAGTGCTCGCAGTACAGGGTGTTCGCGGAACTGAGTTATACGGAAAGGATAATGGAATTCAAACGTGAAATAATCTTTACTATAGTAGAATCTGTACAAGTCTGGTTTATGACTGCCAAACGAAGGATCTGAGAGCTGAACATCCATTTTCCGAATAGCTTTTTCAAGTAATTGAATATTTTGTTTACTGAGAGAATCAGCAGATAATTTTTGTTCTTCAGCCTGGCTGACATCAAAATCCTCACTTTTCTGTCGTTGAATAGGATGTCGGAACGGTAATGGACGTTTCGGAACGTAAAAAATACCCATTGGCTGGCTTAACTCGTCTTCATTGCTTGTGGATACCCCCATTATCTCAAATGATCCATTGCGGAGGAGTTCCGAAAGGGAATCTGTGGGTTTCAGAGTTGAAAATCCCTCAAGAGAAGAAAAGGAAATGTTGTAGTAGTCGTAAGTAAACTCGTAGTCGTCCGTGAGAACATTATAGTGCTCGAATGGGTATTGGAGACTATCAGAGATAGCCAGAATACGACGTGCATCAATTGCTGATACGGAACCCGCTTTCCGAGAGGTCTGTGAACGTTAGTACTTGAAAATAGAAAAAATTACAATGAATATAGCATCTACAGCTAGGCTGTTGATCAGCAGGAGTAATTGAAAGTTACTATGGGCTAGAAATAATGTAATATACCTACCTCTATGCCTTGGAATGGTTCCTGCAGCACATCGAGAGCCGCAGCTGCCGACACAACGCATGCAGCCACAATCAGGATCACACAGCTTACGGCCTTCATACTGTAGATGGGACTGGTGCACGGAAAGATTCAGGAAACGGGATTTGAACAGAGAAATGATTCGATTGAAGAAGAATTGTATGAATATGATGATCTGATAACGATGTATGAATAAGTATGATATGCGATGTATGCATATATGTACATGACCGTGCATGGGTTGTGTGAAGTGAGATCCGATGTTCAGATAGCCGAAGTTCGGGACGGAATGGAAGGGAGGGGAGGGGAGGAAAAGGAAGCCGTTTGACGACAATCTGCTTGCAAATCAATAAAATAGTGGTGGTAGTAGGAGGGTATTACGGTAGGGATTACAGTGGAATCATTTAATCAAACTTACAAGTCGGTAAATCACCTCAGAGCTCAGTTGAGCTCAGGCAATATGGGCTAACGGGGTTTACAGGAAACGACTGAACATCCGAGTATTGTATTATGGGAATTGCAAAGTAAATGGAAACTCTTTTCCCAACATTCAAATCATTAAAGTAATTTTCTTCACGCCTCGATGTTCCTGTTCTTCGATCTAGCGTTCATCTTCCTACAATATCCCATATATCTATCTATCACTGGGATTCTCCTACGACAGTCATTCTAAACTCTTTTATACCTCAGACCTCATCAAAACGAACCCCTGAGCGTATCCTAATTGGTACATAAAAGCTTATAGCAGCAAAAGGAAACACCTGCAACTCTATTGACTTGATTTTAGTTGAAATTGTCTAACCACTATACCTTAATCCCTTAATTCAAAGCAGTCTCAATGTACTTGGCAATATCAAAGTTGGGATCATCGAGATTCAGAGTACCAGTGGGCTCCTCCTTCTTAGGATGAAGCTTAGCATACTCGGCTTTAGCCTTAGCAATCAGCTCTTCCTGTTTCTTCCATTCTTCGGCTTTATGGGCAGCTTCAACAGCAGACTGTCTGTTCAGTCTGTGGACAAATCCGTAGACAATACCGGCACCAAGGGCGGACCACCGCATAACCTGGAATTGTTAGTATGAGCTGTAGAAGGTGAAAAACTAAATGAGTGCGCAGGAATGTTTGAAAGTGCCAAGGGAGGAAAATGACGAATATTATATGTAGTTTTCTACACCTTGGAAGTCGCTGATGAGTGTAAAATACAAGCTGAATTTCTCACCAAGTCTCTGTATCCTCCGTTCTCCGAGATATGTCATCCGTCAAAATCTGCCAGAGTTGAAACAGCTAGATTTTAGATAGCTGAGACAACCACTGCAACCATACTATTACTCCCTCCACAATAGGTAAATCTAGCTTGCAGCTGTTCAAATCCCAACGCAGATAGCAGACGTCATCCTGCAGGCCAGCTTTTGTACTGCGATGCCTCTGCTTCAGCGGAAATAACGAATAACACCAAAGATATCTATCTATCACTCATCCCTGAGATCAGATACAGTATATATATATATTAATCTCCCATAACACTTCAGCACGGAACATTTACGACAACCAGCTGTATCCGGAATTATCCACAGACTATATCCCCCACCAAGGCTTTCCATCTCAGGCAAATCAGCTCCATAAATACACCATCTCCTTGACTTCGTTCCTCATTCCCACGACACCCCTGGCTGCTTTACTCATTCTTTCCCGACTTCCTTGTGTGAACTTACATTCAGAGTAGCAGACATTTTGTACTTTGATTCAGTTGCAGTTAAAACAAACAGATTTGTGAATATTCCGTCAGTTATACGAACCGTGCCAGGTGTTTATTCATTCACTCATTCATCAATCATCTCGCAGCCCCGGCCTCATAGTGAAAAATTAACGGAATCAATTGGCCAGTACTCGGCACAATTAGTGCCTGTATATACGCTGAGGGATGGGTTTTGCCGTAGACATGAGAACAGTGTCTTATAACAGGGTGTGTAATGTTAAGAGAAGAGATATTTCTGTTCATGTAATCTGAAAAAGAGCACAAGAGCGAGAAGTCAGATCATGAAAGAGATGTGCAGAACTATAAAACGTGGTTGTATTAGTCTTTTGAAACAATAGTATGTCCTATCATTTAATCTGTTTACATCTGCTGACTTTCGCAGCTTTTCTGAAGCAATATACGCTGCTTTACCTGTCCTCAACTTGAGCGGGGGTATTTCTGAAGACATATGGTGTCCCATCTTAGGTCCTTGGAAACTCGCAGTTTCCAACATGAATCGGATGAGCCGAAGCGTTCTGAATGTGCCGAATTATCGGTTAAAACAACTTCATAATAGCCTAAATGCCGGAAATCGGACTTCCTATTCTCTATTAGGACGTATTTGACGTGTTTTTGCCCGGGTCTTCTACTGAAAAGCTGCCCGCATCTCGCTTCCCCGCTGTAAAATCACATTCCAATGATACGGCTCGGAACACTGTGGGGAATTATCCTCGGCCTGTTAGCCGTTACAGCCGTTTTAGCTGGCAATCCCGTGCAGGAAGCCAATCTTGCTGTTCTCCTTGTATCTCTGGACAAGCAGTCCAAAGCTTCTGACGGTCTCCAGCTTGGATATTTGTCTGTTACTGATGAAAATGGAGAGTATTCTTACGATTTCCTCCGTGACGATTCAACTAGCAATTGGGAAACCCTGGCTGGCGTTTTCGAGCCGGAAGAACTCCTTTGTGTCACAACAGTGCAGAAAGGACAGAAAGGGAAATGTCTCTCTATAGTAAAACTGTCTCATTTTGAGAATTCTCATGAGGGCATCCTTACAGTGTACCGTGATGACGACTCACCCTACGGGGTACGCGGACTGGGATTGCACCCTCCGCTGGCAAAACCGCTTGCTCCCGAGCCTGAGGAGACTGAGAAGAGTGGGAAGGGCAAGAAGAAGAAAGGACACAGTCGAGCGGGGCGTAGGAAAGAACTCAGACCTGATTTCAAGCTTACATTGAAGATTGAGAAATATGCTAAAGGGAGTGTGCCGAAAGTGGCTGAACCTATTCGATTAGTAGATAACGAAATAGTAGAGGAGAAACCTGAGCCGTCGTTTATTGCCAAGTACTGGATTTGGTTTGCTGTGCCTTTCTTTCTTGTTGCATTTGCTGGTGGGGACCGTCGATAGGGCTCGGAAGATGGATGGTGTAGGGCTTAGTGTTATTAATGCATGTAAAAGTATGGAATAAAAAGAGTATTTTGTAGGCAGAGTAAGTGAGTAGTGAGCTGTGTGTGAGTAGTGAATGAATAAGAAGAAATGGAAGATGGGAGGTGGTAGATGGGAGAGAGGTGAATAGAAAGGGTTGATGAAAGGGAAGGGTGAGCAGATGATAATAGATTCTATTAGAACTGTAGAAGAAATAGAGGCTGGTATTGTGGGGTTTAATTAATACACTGTGTTAAGAGTGAGCAGTTTGCTAGGTGATTCTTCGATCCCTGGTCTATCAAATAACCTGGGAATGGGTTAAATTTTAAAGATGCGGCAGTGAAAAATATTAGGTAATGGTTGAAAGATTGCAGAGACTGATCCTATTACTAATAAAGATACTGGGCAACAGAATCACTGGATTTGTCATAGTGGATGTCAATCCTGGAGCTGGTTGGAAAATAGAAAGCGAGGGGCTATTGATAAGAGTATGTGGTTATCGGGGAGATATACTGAAATCCTGGAAAAATATATAGCTATAGTGTAAGAGAGTGTAGCAGCTTAATTTCTGCGTGACTGTTCTCTTAGGAAGCAGTCACTGGACTGGATACCTTCGGTATGGTCTGGTTTACAGGGAAGATGTTAAAGAAGCTATAACTTAGCTGATAATTATAAGACTGTGATGTAAGTAAACCACAGACCCAGCCTCCTGGTTAGGGAAAGCTTTTCTTTCAGGTAGTCTTTCAACGGTAACATCGGACTGCTTATCCAATTGTCACAAAACAACCAAACAGCTGACGACTGATTCTCCTGGGAGTTGCTCGGGTATTATCCCAAATGTTCAACTTAACATATCAAAGCATCTACTAGTTGCTTCAGTACAGGGGTTTCTAGGAAGAGTTGTAGATAATTTATGATAGATGAGTATTTTTTTATGTACATATTGTTTATCTAACTATCTGCTATTCTGTCTTCTTTGCTTGATTTTCCATCATTATAATCCACAGCATCAGAAATGTCCTTCTGAAAGTTATTCCAGAAACATAATCTGATAGTGATGTCTGCAGTCCTTTATATTAAGCAGTCCAAATGTCTGCAGCCTCCTGGACATAACAATTTAATATCAGGCTCCTCAATTTTCTTCCATGCCATAGTCCAGAGGGTTTTGTATCATCGCTCAAGTCACAAGTATTCCGAAATGCTATCTGATTCATTTGTTGCAGAATCTCTAAATTGAGCTCATCTCCGCCTTTCGCTGACAAACCATTGCAATGTGAGCATCTTACCCTCTCTGGCTCAGCCACTCGCCCAATCTTTTCAAATCAGAGCCACATTTCCGCCGAGAAGCCACCAACGCTTCCGACGTCGCCACAACTAACCGATCCGTCTCATCATTACCCTTAACGGCCCGCCGCAGCTCCTGTAGCGTGCGCTCAGCTCGATCGCTGTAACATTCATACGGAATCAAAGCTGCCACCAACTCAGCCACTTTCCCTGCGTCTCCTACTGCCGTTTTCAGATCACTATACCGGGCCAGCACTGCCCGAAACACGTGCGCAGCTCCCTTCCCACTCTGATGGTATCCGATAGACGTCAGCAATGATTCCACTGCGCCACCAGCTGAGCCTCTCATCATCTCCCAAAACAGCTTAACCGTTTTCTCCACTAATTTAGCCTCCCGTGTGTACGCCAGGGACTCAGCTGCAGCTTCCGCTAGCGCCCCAGACGGCTGTGAGCCACCAGGGAACGCCACGCGATGCAATTGGGTCCATTCCTGGTTCGCCCCAGTATACACTGCCCCGGCAAACACTGCTTGAAGCGTGCTGAGCCGAAAAGCCCCCAGATCGACGCCACCAGAGACAAAAGCGGAAAACCCGCGTTTGTACACTACTAAAGTGTCTTTTGCGTCAAGCCGAGCCCGCAATAAAGCCTCTCGGAGATCTGCCAGGGCTGCCGGTTCCTCTTGAGGAGCCGAGCCTCCGAAATACCCCGCGGTAGTCCAGTCAAAGCTTCGGAATGCGCAGTCTGTCGTGGCAGTGACAAACGCTTTGAAATGGGCACATGTAGCTGTGTCACAACTGCCAAGGACGTAATTTCGGGCCTGAACAAGGAATAGGCAGATGGCAGTCCACAGAAACGGTTCGGCCAGAGGCGTCGGAGCTGCAGTGGCATTTTCCTGTTTGGAATTTCCCTTTTCTGCCTTCTCTGCCGCTGCAGCCAATGCCGCCGCCAGCCGGCAGAACTCCGTCAACACTCCGCTTCCGCTTCCGGTTCCATTTACGTCTACAAACACTCCACGGGCCAGAAACTCCGCGGCGTCTTTAAACATCCCCACCAGCGTGTCTTCCGATAATTTGCTCAAATGCTCTGTGAGATCTTCCGTGTGATGCGCCACAGAATAGTGGACACGGAAGAAGCCTGTTCGGTGCGGATTGAGCGAAAGGAGCCGTTCCGAGGGCTCGAGCGGCAATTCCGCTGTTCTCTCGGTAAACATCAGCGTTCTTTGTCCTTCCGTTGTTTGTACCACAAGCGGGATCGGGTATACGGTATCGGAAGCGTTTGTGGAGTCGTTCTGGCCTTCGAAGAACTCTTCGGCAAAATATCTATGCTGCACCAGCTTAATAGAGTGAGAATCCGGTTCGTAAGTGACGCAGATAATCGGAAATCCTTCAGTTTTCGTCCACTGCGCCACAGCAGTTCCGATTTTCGGTTGTCCTGCGGCTTCCAAAGCGGCGTCCACGGCACGCCAGAATTCAAACGGCCGCACAGCCTGTAAAGCCAAATGCCGAATTGCTGCTGCCACTGCTTTGAGCCACATGCCTTGCTGTTTCTGTCCACCTACCCCGCTTTCTCCGCTTTCTCCGCTATGCCCCGCAGCGTCCACAAACGCGGAAAACATCCGCAGCAGCCGCAGCCCTTTGTGGTAAGCAGGCATGTCGTAAACTTCCTGTTTAGTCTTTGCCGCGCTGTTATTTCGGGCCACAATCGTCCCAGCTCCGTCGGCGGAACCGAAAACGTCTCTGTCCAACGCCGCGTCGCACTCGGCGTCGGAATTCAGCCACGCGTCCGGATACGCAAACGGCAACTGTGTGGCGCAGCAGGTAGACACTTCAGCAGCCAACCAGGTAGCAAACGCCTCATTCAGCCACATTCCTTGCCAGGAGTCAAAGGAAAAATAATTCCCAAACCACTGATGCACTAAAATATGTGTCAACACATCGTGCATACGCCGAGCCACCGCAGGCGTTTCCGAGCGGTCAAAAAACCCGAGAACTGCCTCAGAACACGTGAGCAACCCCCAATTCTCCATTGCCCCGTCAGCTAATTGCGGCAGAATGGCCAAATCGACTTTCGGCAGCGGGAAGGGCAAACCCAACAGCTCCGTCAGCACAGACACAGAACGGCGCAACACGCACAGCGCACGCGACGCCACAGACTCCCGCCCGGGTAAGAAATACACAGAAATAGCCGGTTCCGCCTCGGAAGACTGTTCCGAAAGAAGTAATCCCACAGCCAAGCCCAGCACGTTCACAGAAGTCGGCGGAGTCGGCTGGAAACACCACACGTGTTTGTTGCGCCCGTTGGCAGTCTCAGGAACGACACGGCGCACCGGCATGCACGACACAGCAGTGTAGGATTCATCACACAGCACATTTAACTGGAAAACGGCCCGAGCTGCCGGTTCATCGATGCAGGGAAGCAGCCTGCGCCCTGCAAACGGCTGGAAATGGGACGCCAGAAGCCAATTGCCGTCGGTACAGCAGCGGAACAGTCCATCTGTGGCATCTCCGGGTTTTTCCGCAAGGGAAACTGTGCCGAGGTAGGAAACGGATAGAATAAGAACGTGAGAATCAGCATAACCAAGCAGAAATTCACACAACTGCTGCGACGGCTCGGATTCCAAAGAGAAAACAACCGAGTTCGTCGGCGGGATAAGCCTGGCAGCCGCTTTCAGCTTCAAAAGAAGAGAATCATCGTCAGGGAGGGGCAGCAGGTCATCAATTGATTCTCGGAGTTCCAGTAGAGATTTCGGCACCAGACAGAAATGGGCCTGGCGGATGGCCAGCTGCAACGCATGCAGTTCCACAGTGAGTCCCTGGGTAGCAGCAGTGGTTAGTTTTTCCTGTGTGAAAGTCGTAGACTGGGTGAGTTGAATAGCAGCTTCTCCAGTGAATACTTTGGCCCGGGGGTCAACGTTGAGCTCAACGGAGTACCCTCGGGGTATAAAGAGGTTTGAGGCCAGAAGGCTCGATGCCGCAGACATTCTGGAGGTCTGAGGGGAGTTGTGAGTTGTAGGGAGGGGGAATAGGAGTTTTAAAGGCAGTTAAATGGTGAAATTTGACGTAGTAGAAGAGCTGAAGAAACGAGAAGGATGAAACTTTTAAGCCCGAAGAGATGTAATGACGTAATCTGGAAATAAGAAGCTGAGCGTTATTATTATTGATGACGTGATTGAGAAATAAGTGTTTCTTATCGTCTCCGGTTTACAGTATATAACGGCCGAGAGATGTGATAGAATACAAGCAATAATGCAGCATTACTATTACTGTTTTAACGCCTAAAAGTACAAAATAAAGCACAATTCTTCTAATAAATTCATACTAACCCCCATTTGCTTCTTTTATCCCCATATTACCCCATTTCTCGCCCTTTTCTTCCCATCTCCCTCTCCAGTCTCCCGCACCACCCCCAGCCAATTCCGGAAACAATACCCTCCACCATATCTCACCTCCTCCAATCCATTTATATGATGTGTTCTCTTTTACAGCAAATATCCATCATTAAACCTCTCATTCCAAGGCCAAATCAACCTTTATACCACTAGAAACTCGGCCAAATTATCCCCAGGCACACAATGGACAGATTTGGTTTCGGGAAAAGCTCAACGGGCCGCCCTGACGGCCGTAGCGATGATTCTCTCTCTCGTTCCAGCCCCAATTCAAGCTCTACTGGTTCTAATATTATCCCTAAATTTATGAAAGCTACGCACGATTTGCCCCTACCGAGGATCCGCCGGGGGGAACCCGAGCACGTGCTGCGCGCGGCCAACTGCCCGAACAACGCGTTTGCCCTGAGCAACGTGCTTGCTGTGAATCCTCAAGACGGTATAAAAGATGGTTCATACGTTATATGTGATAATCTATACGTTTTAACAGCAAAGACGACTACTGAGGTTGCCCCAGGGACTGTGGGAGCTAATGCGAACCAGCGGTTATGGCTGGGGTGGTCGCTGAACCAGGAGGTGTCGCTTCGTGGGTTTGATTTGTTTGCTTCTACTGGTAAACAGGCTTATTTGGGTACTTTGAACGTTGAGATAAGTTTCCGTTCTAAGGCTAAAGCGGTGGATACGCAGTTTGATCAGGATGAGCTGAGCAAAGTGTTTATTGCGAACTTTGAGAGTCAGATTTTCCAGCCTTCACAGGTGATTATTATGGATTTTAGAGGTATAGTATTTGAAATAGTTGTAAAAGGAGTTCAAGTAATTGATTTGAGTGAAATCTCAGCTGGTGGCATGTCAGGGGACGTTTCGTCGAATATTATGACTAAGGGGATCCTCGTTAAACAGACTCAGATTAATTTTTTCAAAGGTAGAGATGGATTAGTTAATCTGAAGTCTTCTAGTATCAGGCCGAGGGCTGATGCTATTATTAGGCCCGATTTCAAGTTTGAGGATATGGGGATTGGAGGTTTGGACGAGGAGTTCACGTCGATTTTCCGGCGAGCTTTCGCGTCTCGTATTTTCCCTCCTGCTCTTATTGAGAAGCTTGGAATTCAGCATGTCAAGGGTTTATTGTTATTTGGACCTCCAGGAACTGGTAAAACACTTATTGCTAGAAGAATTGGGACGATGCTGAACGCTAGAGAGCCTAAGATTGTAAATGGACCGGAAATTCTTAGTAAATATGTTGGATCTTCGGAAGAGAATATTCGTAATTTGTTTAAGGACGCTGAAGCAGAGTATAAAGCTAAGGGGGACGATTCCAGCTTGCATATTATTATATTTGACGAGTTGGATTCCGTTTTCAAGCAGCGTGGATCCCGTGGCGACGGTACTGGTGTGGCAGACAACGTAGTGAATCAGCTGTTGGCTAAAATGGATGGAGTGGATCAATTAAACAATATTTTAGTTATTGGGATGACAAATCGGAAAGATCTTATTGATTCGGCGCTTTTAAGACCGGGTAGATTTGAAGTTCAAGTTGAAATTTCACTCCCTGATGAGAAAGGGCGGAAACAGATTTTAGAGATTAAAACTAAGAAGATGAGGGATTCAAAAATGCTTGCATCTGATGTTGATTTAGGTGAATTAGCAGCTTTAACGAAGAACTTTTCAGGTGCTGAAATTGAAGGATTGGTTAAATCTGCTTCTTCTTTTGCTATAAATCGTCATATAAAAGTTGGTTCAGTAGCGGCTATTTCCGATGACGTAAAGAACATGAAAGTAACCCGGCAAGACTTCCTCAGAGCTTTAGACGAAGTTGAGCCTGCTTTTGGCGTAAATGAGGAAGAATTAGAATCACATATTCGTGCAGGAATCATCCCTTATTCTCCTAGTATTGCAGATATCCTTAAAACTGGTAAAGTGTACGCTCGGCAGGTCCGTGAGTCCCCCGATGCAGATCTTATTTCTGTTTTAATGCATGGGCCGGAAAGTTCTGGTAAAACAGCTTTAGCCGCGAAAATTGCCCTGGATTCGGAATTCCCCTTGGTAAGATTTATATCCGCGGAAGCTACAGTAGGAATGAGTGAAGCAGCTCGTATTACATATATAGATAACACTTTCCGGGACTGCTATAGGAGTCCTTTGAATGTGCTGGTAATTGACAGTATTGAATCCCTGGTTGACTGGGTACCGATTGGACCGAGATTCTCTAATGCTGTGCTGCAAACGCTGAAAGTGTGTTTGAAGAAGAAACCGCCAAAGGGGAAGAAACTGCTGTTGATTTCTACTACGTCTACATACTCTGTTTTGGCTCAAATGGATATTCTCTCGTGCTTTGGAGACGAAGTAGCTGTTCCGAATGTTAAGACGTTTGAAGAGTTGAGAAATATCATGGATCAAATGAACTATCTGACTCCGGAGTCTCGTGAGAAGATAATCACTCGTTTGGCTGATCAGACACCTTCAGGTCGCATAAATGTGGGTATAAAGCGAGTTTTGGCCAATTTGAGAACTGCAGCGTTTGACACGGACCCGGAAACTGAGGCTGTAGAGTTGCTTTCCAGGTCTATGGCGTCTTCTCCGTTGAACAGGGCTTGAAATGTGGGTTCCAGTATCTGTTTGGACTGCTGAATGTCTGCTGGAAATTCAATTTTCTCTAAGAATAATGCTTTCTTCTATCGTTGCAGAGGTCGCTGATGAGCTTATATGTATTACGTGATCTATAAATATGTACTATTTGGATTACGTCATCTGGAATAGGGATCTTATAGGGGTACCCCGCAATTGAAGGAGAAACCAATAGAAATCTATCAGGAGGGCTTATCGTTGTTGGTGGTGGTTGTATGGGAAGATAATTGATAAATTAGTGCTGCAGTTGGTTGTGTATGATGTTCATTTGATACTTATAGAATGGGGTGTTATCGTAGAGGGTGTTGCTCGTAGAACCGGATAGAGGTCAAGAGGGTATCTCACCGTATAGAATATACACTCTATTTGTTGAGATCCTGCTAGAGGCAGTTGGAAATACTTTATAATTTTGGTGAAAACTGTTTGAAAAAAGATGTACTTGGACTCTCGTAAGATGTGCCGAATCTGCCTGGCCTATGAAGGCGAAGAAGAAGCACGTTCAGGCCCTCTTATATCCCCGTGTAATTGTAAAGGTACCGGCCAGTACGTGCATCTACATTGCCTACGGGAATGGCGTAGATGTACTGTTTCCGCCGAATATTCCAGACGGTGCGCTATTTGCTATAGCTTGTATCAAACAAGATACGCTTAGAGCTGCACAACCAACTGGTTTCTCCCTCAACTTCTTGCCGGTGCTGCCTGTCATTCTGGGATTGCAGCTGTGGCTTGCTATATTTGCTAAACACATGGGAAATAGGCAGAGGGGTATCCTGTTAGCACAGCAGTTGTTTAGATGATCAAGTAACATTGTTCCTTGCTTATTTATCAATTTTTCACTTCCTTATACTTCATTATCTACATCACTTATCTCAAGTCAGTAAATCATATATCATTTCTGCTTACGTCATCTGTATTACATAATCGTTTATTCACCACCTTTTAAATCCGAGTTCGATAAGAAATTCCTTGAATTTCCATACTATGTGTTCTTATCGTGTATATATCAGTAGAAATATGACAGTTTCAGCGCATTAAATTGGCTCAAAGTATGGCTATTATATAATTCACCATCTTCTATTGTATATCCCCCGAGGAAATCCAAATCCGCAGCAGATCAGGCAGAGTGTAAGCGAAAATCGCTGTGTGGCGAAAATGGGTGAAGATGATAAGAAAATGTGCCGAATCTGCCTCGGCTTTGAAGGAGAAGACGACGCAGATTTGGGCCCAATGATCTCCCCGTGCCTCTGTAAAGGCACCAGCAAATACGTGCATGCCGGGTGCCTCCAGCAATGGCGTACAGGCGCTGGAGGATCCGTTAACTTCTATGAATGTTCAGCATGTCACTATAAGTATCGACTATCACGGGCTCCTTTGGCGCATTTCCTGCTGTCTAAAAGTGAGTATGGGAAAATGGCACTTTAGACAATCTGGTAGATACTAACAGTAAGCAGCATTTCGAGTAGTACTCACGGTTACACTTCTCATAACAGGCATTTACCTTCTAGGATTTATTGCCCGCCCTTTCCTGTTATATTTTTTCGCCCCTGAAGAGATAAACTCTATAGCGAACCTCCCGCTGCGAATTATTGGACTTAAGTCTGCGAAATCGGCGTCACGAGCTGCTGCAAACTCGTTTGAATTACCTTTCGCTGATTCATGGGGTTTCCAGCAGCAGACATTCCAAATAGGAGGTCAAACAGTTTACGTTCAGGTCGGTTCTGTATTCCCTCCTGTGATTACGCTTGGCTGGGCGTTGATTTCGTCGATATTGGATGCTTTTACTGGGTTATTCCGTACTTCAGAGT
Source organism: Sporopachydermia lactativora (assembly GCA_030579575.1). Lineage (NCBI taxonomy): Eukaryota > Fungi > Ascomycota > Sporopachydermiomycetes > Sporopachydermiales > Sporopachydermiaceae > Sporopachydermia > Sporopachydermia lactativora. The sequence goes on from JAKTRH010000131.1 coordinate 15,490, forward strand.
CAGCAGGATCAGCGACAAGAGCTGAGAGTATTCCAGCAGCTTCTGGTGGTATTATTGCTGGAAATACGCTTGCTGAGCATCTTGTACTGGGGGCTATGGCTCTTTCTGTGTTTGGGATTGGTAGGTTTGCATTTGGAGCTTTAGGAATTGATTTACTGCGCCCGGCTAGGCTAAGACGGAGAATGAATATGAATGGGTATCAAAATAGTGGGTATATTGTTTTTTTCTTCCTCTTGCTTGTAGTTGGGTTCGGCAGAGTGGTGGCTATGATATGGGGTTACAGTGAGACTGTCAGTAGGAAGATTATGAGAATAGCAGTGAAAGGCATAATGGAGGATGTTCCTTTAAACGTTGACGATGATGGGAAGGGGGTCAAGCAGGAGTAGGGCATGGGGAATGATGATTGAATGAACATATTTGTAGCATGGTGAATGAAGTTATGTAATCAGTATATTAGGTTGAATCCGGAGAATAAAAATGGAGATAGGGAAACTATAGAAAGTATAGAGTACTTTGGTCAGTATGAAGATGAGTGAAGGGAACTGGCCTGAGATATTAGGTTCACATTGGATTAAGACTGTAAGATAGAATATTTTAAAGTACCGCTTATGCTTGAAGGAGAGTGTGTCTTTTTTTAGCACACTTGGGCGATTCTCGGTGGCATACCGGGTATTTCAGATATGCAGTAGTCTCAAAATGCTGTTAGACGTTTAGGAGCGTTCGGAACAGTCAAGTATGAGTCCTCCAAGCTACATAAGGCTACAGGAGACAGATCATTACACGGAAAGGGGGAGGAACAATGTTTCAAACGTTTTTATTTACGGTGAACAAGTCTCTCTATTTCACATCATTGTGAGTTCGATCATGAGAGAGTACAGCCCGGGATACTCACAATTATCTGAGAATTGATTCCGTCTCGGATGCGATAGATCTACTTCAGACTAGGAGCGTGATTTGATTTATCTTAGTTCGACGAATGAAAACGGAGTACCAAGAATAATACACTATAAGCAGGTGTCATCGCCGATGACGTAGCCCGCAGGAACAAATGACTCAGGTAGTACTTGCTTTCTGCTGTATTAGGGGTAACTGGTAGAAATTCTGGTTTATCTGAATTTTTCTTCAAGAGGCGTATATCGGATTGAATTAAAGTTGGCTAGCAGGACGTATTCGTGCCGTTTAAAGTTGGAACCCGTTTTCCCTAATTCAGAAACCGTGTTATAAAGTTCACCGGTCGTTCAAACTCTAATTGGACACGAAGCTTACTTTAGAAGCTTGTATTTGAATTTTATCATTATATGGCGTGGACAGAGTGGAGATTGGAAGCCGGTACGGCCGCACCGGGTCACCTATGTTGTGAAATGGGTAGCCGTCACACGAAAATTGGTCTTTCACTTGCTGTGGGGGCTGAGAGAGATGAAGTGCTGTGGTTTGGCCTGAAATGACGAACCTGGTGAATACTACTTATTATAAGAAAAGAGTTACAGGTTTGAGTAGATAAGAATAACGAATATCATCTATATCATTGGCACGAATAACCGTATTAGAATATTCGCGTAATTTCCCGTTACGTTCTCCTTAATTTCTGGGTTTTCAATCATTTAACAGTTGTTCCGCGTCAAACACATGTAGACGTTGTGGATTCTGAGGGCTAATAGAAATACGGCGACAAAATAAATTGAACAGGACGATAATAGCGACAGTATCTTTTTATTTCTAATGGAGAATCGGAGAAACAGAGCCGAAGTAACTTGTGAGTTCAGCTTTTCGGAGGAAAGCCTAAGTTGAGCCGAGTAAATTGCGTGGCTGCACTGAAACGATGATACCATAGAATATTCTATATTGTGCTCCAAATCCAATCAATTTATAGTAGCACTGCCCTTCGTCTACAAGATTCGAGTTTCAGCTGTACGAGCTTCAGGGTAAGACATTGTGATGACAGCTCTTGGCAACGTGGGGAGGATTCTATTTGGTGCTGTTAGTTAAAAATAGCTGTGAAGTACCTTGCTAGGCCCTGTAAAACGCGGAGGTGTTGGAAGCAACTACATAGATGTCTTGCCAAAATGGTAGGGGGGCATTGTGGGCAGTTAATGTGAGGGTACTTATGGTCGAATACGGCGAAGTTAGCACCCAGTAGCTCCTGATCTATGTAGTATGTATAGTATGTATAGTATGTATAGTATGTATAGTATGTGTAGTATGTATAATAGTCTGATGTAATAATCAGCACTTTGAAACCTTAGATAGTAGACCATTAAATGTAGTAGCATTCGAGCAACTGATCTGCTGGGATCGCATGCCTGTTCAGACCATAAAACTGCTCCCGATGAATCATCCGCACATCTCCAAATACCTCAAAACCACGTAAAAGTTCTTTACGAATGAAACTGGCCAACCCCGCGTCGTGCGGCCAAACGCCGCCGGTACCGAATTAGAATATTAAGACAATCGAACATATAACTGAGAGTTCCCTGGTGTAAGCTATAATTGCAAAACGACTGAGTAGGTGAAAATTCAATCACAGTATTCCTGAAACCAAGCCTTTCTTACAGTAGCATTCCTATACAAAATGCTACCAATTTCTGACCTTTCGACGCCCTCTGATCCCGGAAATCAATAATATCCTCCCTATAATCGCCCACGTAACAGACAACCCATTCAACTAATTCAAATACCACACGCCTCATACCCAAATTAAGCTCATCTTTATCTTCCTTTTAAGGTTCAGCCTCCCGGAATTAGGCAAACCTAATTAAGCTCGGAAGGCTTGTCTTAATTAAGCCACGCCAGGGTTCCCTCACCTGCGATAATTTTTCTTGGCACCGGCTTGCCTCCCCGTTTTGTATATAAACGTTTTCCTCCCCTGACAGAGAGTTTCTCCGTTAACAGTAGATCTAAAGAGATAGTATAATACATCATCTTGGCATTCAAAAACTGCTCTCTACACAATATTCGTTATATACAATGTCAACCTCACTACCACCGCTCAGCCAATTGCTGAGTTCGGTGTCTTACACCCCTACTGAGCTGCCCCATCCTCTGGACCCTATCGCAACTCACCAGGCTTATGTTGTGCCACATACATTACCACAGACACTCCCACAGACGCTCCCACAGACATCTGCCGCCTATGGATACACACATCTCGCGCCAATGCTGCCTCCGCTGACGCCACAATTTGGCTACCGCGCTCCGGAATTACGACAACCTGGGCCGCTACTTCAGCCCGTGGAAACGATGCCTAATCAGTACGGTGTGGTGTCGCGATTTGCTGCTGTTCCAACTATTCCTGCTACCTACGCGGCTGCTCCGATGCCGGCTAAGAGCAACGGCAGAGTTAGTACCTCAAGTGTGGGACGGAAATACCGTTGCTTCTGTTCCCGAACTTTTACGACTTCTGGTCATTTGGCACGACACATGCGGATTCACACGGGGGAGAAAAAGTACGAATGCCCGCATGAACAATGTTCTGCTAGGTTTTCAAGACAGGATAATTGTATGCAACACTACAGAACACATTTCACAAGTAAAGTACGGAAGAGAAAGGCGGCACGTGGTCAAAAGAACGCGTTGCCGGAGGCTAAAAAGGAACAGAACGCAGGGACGGAGACTAGTGGGGCTCAAAATCCGGTTTTGGAGATTGCGGTAGCTCAGCAGAAGGATTCAGCTCCGAGCCACCGAATAGGTGTGAAGGAACTCATCAGCAGGGAAACCGTGCAGGAATCCTAACCTGTGTGCAGCTGAGACTCATGTAATGTATGGTTTATAGAATATAGGCAATGGACGGCTGGTACGGATACATTAAATTCAGGCTTTGGCCTTGTAAGCTCTTGTAGAGGCGATCAATGCGGTTACCGAGTGCGGTGCGGGATTTCGGAGAAACCGCGATAAGGTTGCGGGATGACGAACCGTTAACTATAACTTTGACTCTATTTGGGGTTTGACGGCATCAGCATAATCAACTCTGGCCTATTGGAAGGCTTGGCAGGGTTTAAATCCGACCCTGGCACTGCTGCTCGCACGAAGCCACCAAAATACGGAGTATAGCGAGCGCCATAGTGTATGTTTTCGTGTAATTTAAAGGAATATAATAAATATAGACTCTACTGTAGCTACTAGGACGAGCTGTTTCACTCCAGTTTGCTTCTCCTTCACTTTTTGTTGTCTCCTTATTAGAGCCGTAACTCCCGAGATGGGAAGGAATGGCTCTGGTTAGGGTTTGCTGAGGCTTATCTTGCGGCCGAGCTTAATTTCAGCATAGCCTGTTCAGAGCTAAAACTAAGACAACAAACGCGATCAGGAGGGTCAGGAAGACATAATAACAGGTACTTCAGGCCCAACGGTAGTTTATCAGACTACCAATACTCAAGCTGTATAATTTGGCTCTCTTGAAATGTTTAAAAGGCTGTACTCTACAAGCGTTCGGGCAAATTGCCGTGTAGGGAGAGCAATAAAGGAAGAATGACAAATCGCCGCATTCGTAATAGCATGAAACCTTAACACGAAGTATAAATAGAACTATGAACCTTAATACGGTTCAAAAGCCAAGCTTTTCCCTTACATGAATAGAATTCTGCCGCTTGAAGAGGGCTGTCGGGAGAAGAAGCCAAACGGGGTTTCAAAAAAATGCCGTAGCAGACAAGACCAATGAATAGAAGATTACTGAATTGAGAGGATTGAATTTTACGCCTCGAGATGTCTCTGACAGGGCAGGAAAGACGTTGCGGTCAAATCAGAGAGCAATTGGGAATTTTAGATTGACAGCAACGCTCACTCCAGGTATTTCAGCCGTTTGTTGTTACCTGTTTGATCCAGGTATCAAAACGGGATAGTTAGGAGTTGATAATGCCTCAAATTGCCTGAGTTTTCCCGTTCTACTGACAATTCAATCGTCTGAGTGAGAAGTCCATATCTTGATCACATAATCTAATTCTCTACAACATGAACCAAAGATTGTCTCAGCGGAATCTCGCAAACTACGGCCTTCCAGAAAACTAAAAAAATACCCTATCATCTTAAAATACCCATATATCACTACTTATATCTTTATAACCTCCTATAATCATCCTGAGCCCAGTTATCCACTCATCCTTCCTCTCTCCCATCCCCCGTCCATTCAACCACCCCCACGATGAGACTCCAAGTCCCGATCAGGTCATTCCGAGCCATTCTTTCATCCTCATCAGACCACTCAGCTGTTTCCCCAGTATATCAGCGATATAACTCAGCTTTTCTATCAAAATACCTCTTAAACCCTCTCAATATTCCTCCCGCTGTTAACTGGGACTCCTCGCGCAACAGCAGAACAGCTCAGTGACTCACTACTGCTACTTTTCACTTTTCACACAATTTCAACTCATCTAACCCAGAGGTCTCGACCCTCTGTTACTACAATTGACCAGATTAACTTTCTCTAATCGCCCCCCAATGACTTCTTCATCTCCTACCGGCTCCATCCGCGACCGCATGGAAGCACTGATTCGTCAGAAGCAGAAGGAAATCTGCGCTGGACTTGAAGCCCTGGATACTAAGAAATTTCATGCCGACGAATGGACTCGTCCCGAAGGAGGCGGCGGAGTCTCCTGTGTGATTCAGGAGGGGTCCACGTTTGAGAAAGGTGGGGTGAACATTTCCGTTGTGCACGGCCATCTGCCGCCTGCTGCGATTCAGCAAATGCGTGCTGATCACAAGTCTATGCGTAGTGATATGCCTGATGGGTCAGTGCCTTTCTATGCTTGCGGTCTCTCTATGGTTATTCATCCTTATAACCCGTTTGCCCCTACTGTGCATCTCAACTACAGGTATTTTGATATTGCGAATCCTGACGGTACTACGCAAAGCTGGTGGTTTGGTGGAGGTTGTGATTTGACTCCTTCGTATTTGATTGAGGAAGATGCTAAGCATTTCCACAGTACTATTAAAGCAGCCTGTGATAAGCATGATGCTTTTTACTATCCGAGGTTCAAGAAATGGTGTGACGAGTACTTTAAAATCCAGCACAGAGGGGAGACTCGTGGTGTAGGGGGTATTTTCTTTGATGATTTAGACGATAAATCCCCGGAAGAGATGTTGGCGTTTGTTACTGACTGTTTTGATGCTTTTCTGCCTTCGTATGCTCCTATAATTGCGAAAAGGAAAGACACACCGTACACTGAGCAGCAGAAAGAATGGCAGCAGTTGAGACGTGGTAGATACGTAGAATTCAATCTTATCTATGACAGGGGTACGTCCTTCGGTCTCAGGACTCCCGGGTCGCGTGTAGAGTCTATTCTGATGAGTTTGCCGTTGACTGCCGAGTGGAAATACTGTCATGCGCCTGAAGAGGGCTCTCCGGAGGATGAGCTGTTGCAGGTGTTGAAGAAGCCTGTTGATTGGGTTCCTTTAGAGTAAAAGGGGAGAGAATGGAAGAGAAACAAGATATGAGAAACGGAAATGAAACGAAAACAGATCGAATTGAGTGGTGATCTTGTAAATAGATATTTTGATGTCGAACCACTGAAGTAGATGATTATGCTTTGTAGTATGAAAACATGAACAGAATGAATTGTTAGTAAGGTTTGTAGGTAGAAAGATGAAAAGCGAGAGTAGGAAACGGAAGATAGAAAGTGGTTAATATACAGAGGTGTCACTGGGAGGTTTGGCAGTAATAGTAGCCCGTGAGAAACGCTGACGGGAGTCATTTTCCAGACCAAATGTCAATCCGAAACTACTATTAACTCAGAAATCCATCATTTATGATGAGTGAGTGATAGTAGGTGAGCTAACTGGGCATCAACATTCAATATTTATGGGTATATCAAACAGAATACAGTCCAACAGTATAATATAAACTATGAGGAGATGGAATGGAAAGAAGGAAAGAAATGCAGAACTGGGGAATTCGTGGAATGGAATTCGGCTAAGATATACATATAATGGGTTTTCCCCGTATTTCGGGATAATTTTTACCAAACTTCTGCTCTTTTATGCTCTTCATTAATGGCATTTTCCCAAAAATACAAAGCACTAATCTACAGCTCTCTAGATATCTTTTTCCCCTTCTCTTATACTGTTACACATTGTAACAGTCAGTAAATGCAGAATTTATTATAATACAGGCAGCTCTCGTTGTTCAATTCTCTCTCCATTGATGGCCGCATTTCACACACTTAAAAAGCAAATAGTTAGTATAAGAAACAAACCAGAGTCAGCATACAGCTAGCAAAACTCATCCCCGTCTATATATTTAATCAGCACATACCTTGTAGAACGTAGTCATTGGTTCATCAGCTGAACGGATTTGCAACTGGAAGAAATAAGCCTTATTTCCTCCGCATTCTTCAACAGGACACTGTGCAGTCGTTTGATCGACGTTCTCCCAAGCCCCTTCACCACCGAGAACGTCATCGACTTCTTTCCGTTTCAGCTCTTTACGATCAAATACTTCAAATCCTTGTATAGGGAACTCATATGGGCACGTGGGGCACTCAAATCGATACGTTTCACCTCCAGACGACCGGGAAACCTGTATAATGGTTGTTAGAATGTGTTTTTTCTCGGAAATAGTGTGAATCTACCATTTTTTAGATGGAGGATCAGGAAGCTAATAGCACTACTAGCTTCAGCATATGGTCCAACATCATCTTAGTACTTACAAAGAGCATATTCCCGCATGTTGGGCAAAACGTCAGCATATCTGGATTTTCAGATGTGAGTATAATGCATATCTAGGTAGTAAAAGTTACGTTTTTCCAGTTTATTTCTTAGATAAACTGCTTATCAACGACTTTTTCACTCGAATGAATATTTGAAAAACTGTGAAGAATAAAGTTTTGCAAATATGCAGTTATATGCGGCAAGCTGTGAGTCTATGCAGCTATATGCACGCAAATGCACCATCATGCAAATTCATGCAACCTCTATTTATCACGTTGAGACTCGATGTGAATTTTTATCACTGAAAATCAATTGATCTCATATGTGAATGATAATAACGATATTTCTTTCCATTATCCAGCTAGTAATCTATCAAAATGATTATTTTCCTACTAAAATCAACTATTTAATACCTCTATTGTGATTATTCATACCACACTGTTTTCAAAAACTCTGGAAGCCCTGGGAACGTGGTGTTCAAAGCACAGTCCTCAATTTCCATCTTCCTACTTTTCACAGACTTCCTCGGGATTTCTCTATTTTAACGGCATATCCGTCTAAAATACATGACAGCTGAGTCCCCCAAAGGTGTCCGGACACCCCGGAAACGCGGGCGGCCGCGCAAGAACCCCCTGGGCCCAGAATCGTCTCCAACGAAGACTTCTGAAATGACATCCGAGACTCCTTCGGCAACTCCTTCTTCAACACCTGTAAAGAGGGTAAATCGCACCCCAGCTAAAAGATCTGATACCGATCTTGACCGGTCAGCCCGGCGGCGGGCGGGGAATGCCATGCTGAGCCGAATGCTGAATGAGGACGACGAGGAAGGTATTTTAAACGAAGAAGAGGAGCGAATAGCCGAAGAGATCATTAAGGAGTCCCGGCAGTCAAAGGATGCCACTGTTGATTCTGCAGACGCTACAACAGATTTTGGGTTGGATATTGAAAAGCTGGAAGAGGAGCTGAAGGAGGAATTGGCAGAGAATAAAAATTTCGCTGGAATGCTCTTTCTAGACGGATCAGAGGGTTATTTCGAACAGCACAGAGCCAGAATGAAGATTTCCGCTCATACAATGGCCAATGCCCCTAATATAGATTACCAGGAGTATGCACGGTACACTGTGATGTCAGATTTACTGCATTCGGGGCCCCGACAGACTCTGCTATCCCTGCATCAGTCTATGTATTCTCAATGGCTGTTTGAACTCACTCAGGGGTTCAGCTTACTACTCTACGGTGTCGGGTCTAAACGGAAACTGGCGACTGATTTTGTAAATAGATTTGTAGCTAGTAGGAACCGTAAAGTTCTCTGTGTGAATGGGTACAATCCTGCTACTAATTTCAAGGATATTCTCAATATGACGACTGCTCAACTGTTATCGGAAGCTGAGATGGCGCGGATAAAACTGCCGCGGGTCCCCGTGGAAAGACTGCACGCTTTATTGAAGTATATGGAGACTGTGAAGGATAAAGAGGTGAAAGTAGTGATTTTATGTCATAATATAGACGGGGAGTCCCTGAGGACCGAGAAAGTACAGAAACTATTCTGCAGTTTAGTTTCTCTGCCACAAGTGTGGCTGATAGCTACCGTGGATCACGTGTATGCCCCCATGATGTGGGATTCAGCTAAAATGGCTCAGTATAACTTTGTATGGCACGATGCGACAACTTTTGAACCCTACACGTTGGAAACATCATTTGGCGATTCAATATCGCTGGGTAAAACTGCTACTAAAGTTGGCGTGGAAGGTGTGAAGTACGTACTGGGAAGTCTTACGTCGAACGCGCGGGCGCTGTACCGGAATTTGGTGTCTCATCAGATTGAGGTAATGACCGAGGAAATGATGGAGAAAGGTGAAGAAGACGAAGATCCTTCTCAGGTTATTGGGACTATAAAACATGGAATCGAGTTCCAAAGATTGTACCAAATGTGTGTGGAGGAGTTTATTACCAGCAATGAAATGAATTTCCGTACTATGTTGACTGAATTCGTTGAGCATAAGATGGCTGTCAGTACTAAAGATGTAACAGGGGTAGAGATTATTATGATCCCTTTTGATCTCGCTTCTTTGAACAAAATTTTGGAGGAGTATTTACTGGAGTGAATGTATTTTTGGGATTATTTGGCCAGATATTTAGCCGTCAAAGCAGCGGAATTGCCGATCTTCCTGCGTTCCGTTCCGTTCCGTTCCGTTCGGTGTCCGTCCCGGCCCTCAACGGAAGGAGACACGATGTCTGAAGACATGAGGAGACGCAATGTCCTTTGCAGTTACTCTCTAGTCATCGCTGTACTCCTGGATTTCGTGCCGTGGATTCGGCCTATTAGTTTATCTCAGTCAATCCGGAAGCACAAGAAGACGTTCATATAAAGCTGTCAATACCCCTCGTAGTCAGGAACTGCAGTTTGCAGGTTGTAAACTACTGATTCCTGACTCATAATCCACTCCTATCACCATAGTCATAGCCATAGTCATATATAACTTCTCCCCTGTAATATTATAAAACTGAGTATTCCCTAATATTACAGTCAATCCGACTGATGTAGTTTCACCAACTTTCCTCCCCTTTTTCCCATCTCAATTACTACATTCTCCAATTCCTCCACCCACCAGATTTTTACTGCGCCTCCTGCTGCGCCACTTCCCTGCCCCTGCCGTAAAGAGTAATCGCCAAAGCCTCCTGAGTTCCTGCAGCGGCCTGCAGAAACTTACAGGACGGCAACTTTCAAATGAAAAGTCCGAATCGCTTCTCCTTCGGCTTCTCTAAATGCCGATGCCAAGACCGACGAACAACCCTTCCGCTAGCAGAACCGTCAATTGTGATTTTCATCCGTTACGGCAATCAGCCTTGCTAGTCAGTTTCAGCAGTCCCAGATTTCTTACTGCCAGGAGAGTGAATCTAAGGAGCAAAAGCCGAACCCCTCTTTCCCCTCCGTCTTCCCCGCTGTTCATTCATCTCCCCGCCTGTTATTTCAATCACAGGCCGCCATGGCTCCTAGAGCAATTCTAGAGAAGGGCACTTCTCTCGTGGTTGGATCCCATCAAGCTGTTATACAGAAATATCTTGCATCCGGTAAGTCAGGAAGATCCGAGCTGAGCTGAGCTGAGCTGAGCTGAGATAAGCCGAGATAAGACAAGATAAGCTGATCTGTAGACATACTAACTTGCGTAGGCAGTTTTGGCCACGTATATACTGTAACTATTTCTCCTCCTCATGAGGGGGCTGAGGTTGCCTGTTTGAAACAGGTGGTGCTTCCTGATAAGCAGAGTCTCAATTCTATGAGGGCTGAAGTTGATGTGATGGTAAGTTGAAGAATTCGGTCTATTTGAGCTGGCAGAGTGGTTGGTTGGTTTATGGGAATAGTAGTAGAATAGTAGTGATGTTTTTGGTATTATTGGAGTGGGTTGGAGTGGATTATAGTGGATTGGAGTGGATTGAAGTGGATTATACCATATAATATCTCTGCTCTTCCTACTTACCGTTTCTATCCTCCTTTCCATTTCTACATAACCCTTCTCTTATCCTATTTTCCATTCCATACATCGTTCCATACATTGTTCTATACATTGTTCTCTATCTTTCTTACCACCTAAATGTTCCTCATATCTTGTCTTCATTTATATTCTTCCCATCTTTGACTGTGCCAGATCAGTCGAGTATCAAAAGTATATTATACCCCCAGTAGTTTTGGAAAGGAAAGGCAGTTGATTTTGCTGGTTACTCAGCTCATGGCTTGGTACTATCAATTTAAAAGCTACAGGAACAAAGTGTGGTATGAGGAAAACAGGAGTAGGGACTTGACGACTCGTTCCTCAGACAAAAACCCCACTCAATGTATTGCCTCATCTCCCTTCCCTACTGTTTTCTAGTACTTTCTACTTCCTTTCATCCTTTCAGTCTCTCATCCTTTCAGTCGTAAACCCCCGTAGTTATTCTCATCTGTAGCCTCTATTATCGTAGAATCTGTGTTCTTCTATACGTACTTTTTCCCCCACCGATGAGCTGACTGCAATTTGGTTGAGTATTTTTTCACTTTTCTTCTTTCAGTGATATGTCGTTGCATGTATCATTGCGTGTGGTATCCCCATTCTACTATTTGATAATTATATTGCCGTTTTCGATTATATATTTTTTATTCTCGTTGGTTTCCTTTCCTAGTTTTTCCTCATAGTTTCTCCTCATAGATTTCCTTTCCTAGTTTTTCTTTATAGCTGTATTTCATCTGCTTTACCCTTCCTTCCCTTCCCTTCCCTTCCCTTCCCCTCTTCTCATCTCTCCTTTTCTTCCCTCCTTATTGATTACCTGGACTTTCTTATGATTTATTGTCAGCTTTTGCCCTTCGCCAGAGTTTTTGAATAATTTTACTATCTCTCCTCTCTCTATACGCTTTCCCTTCCCTCCTCTCCTCTTTTCTTCCCCCCTCGCCTCTTTTCTTCTCCTACTAACGACCAGAAACAACTGAAAACAAGCAGAAACATCGTACAGTACTACGACTCTCAAGCCTCTCGTGTCGGAACTGGCACAGAATACGAAGTACTGGTGCTAATGGAATACTGCCCTGGGAAAGGACTGCTGGATTTCATGAATGCTCGGCTACAGGAGAAACTCACAGAACCACAAGTGCTTCAAATCCTCCATGACGTCGCTCTGGGCGTAGCTGCTATGCACTATTTGCCTTACCCGCTCATTCACCGAGATTTGAAGATTGAAAACGTGTTGATCACCGCAGACGGGCGATTCAAAGTATGCGATTTTGGATCTGCTTGCCCAGTACTGCGAGTCCCCAGAAACCACCAGGAATTCCATTTGCTTCAAGTAGACGTACTATCCCATACTACAGAGCACTACAGAGCTCCCGAGATGGTTGATTTGTATAGATTACAACCTATAGACGAGAAGAGTGATATATGGGCTTTAGGGGTGTTTCTATATAAAACATGCTACTACACTACTCCCTTTGAGTCTACAGGGGTACTAGCAATTCTCCACGCTGCCTACTCGTTCCCTGACTATCCAGTATACTCCCGAGGGGTGCAAACACTGATAGCTGCTATGCTGCAGGAGAACCCTGCGCATAGGCCGAATATATATCAGGTGGTGCATGAAGTTTGCCGACTTCGGGGCTCTCCGGTGCCGATTCCGGATAAATACGGTTTCGGCCCGTATGTGGCTCGTACTGGGGCCACTGGAGCGCCTCACAATGCTCTTGTAGCCACTCCTTCTGGAACAACGGGTCTCCCGCTGAGCCACGTTCAGCCACAGCAGTTAATGTATCCACAGGAACTGCTGCGGGGTTACCCCGCGCCTCCTGCGGGGTATGCAGGATACCCACAGCGGACTGCACAGGTTCCTCATGCCCCGCAGGCCCCTCAGGCCCCACATGCCCCGCAGGCTCAGATAGCAGTGGGCCGGGCAGGATCTCAAGATTCGTTTGTGCCAGGGTATCATTTAGACACCACTGCGGCTTCTCAAATGGATTTAGAGGCTCTGAACTCCCCTGTGGCGCAACAGCCCCGCGGAAGAGACCCCGTACGTCTGGCTACTGGCGAGTCAATCCCGCGGATAAGATCTCCTGCGCCACCAGCGCCACGGGCCCGTTCTCCTGCGCCACCTGCGCCACCGGCCCCGCGGGCCCCGACAGGCCGTCGCACAATCCAGCGATCGTCCACACTTGAAGCTCAGGAACTGGCAGACCACATCTTCTCCCAGTCTTCCTACCAAAAGAGCAATCTATCCCTCGGGATCGAGGAGGAGCTCGGAGTACGTCCGCAGTCTCCGCTTATGCCTCCTCAATCTCCGCTGATGGCTCCACAATCTCCTTTGGTGCTTCCGCAGTCTCCTGATATCCGGAATTTCCAGCAGAGGTTCCCAGAAGCCGGGCCTGACGGCGAGATTGACGGGTTAGAGGAGATAAATGGGGCAGAAACCACTGTACGTCCTTCTGCATCAGCTGGCGGGCTGTCTACTGGGCCGTCTAGCGGGCCGATCAACGTGCCGATGCCGGCGTTCAGTCTGACGGGAGAACCAGCAGGACTTTCCGTGCCACAGAACCCCCTGATCCGCCGTACTTCTCCCTCACCTTCTCCGGCCCGAGATCCCGAGTTTCCAAGCACCAGAACTGCGGGATTTCCTCGTAGCCCCGTAGGATCCCGAGCAGCGAGTCCGGCGCCCATGGCATCTCCGATAATGTCTCCGTGGCTTGCGGGAAGTTCTGTGCCGGTAGAAACGGCTGGCCACGTGCCGGGAGGGTTTAGCCTGAGCCCCACTGGAGGACAGTTTGATCCGCGGTGGGCGGAGCAGAGCGGACCGCTTAAGTTTGATAATACTGGGGGAATCACTGTAGAATCTGTGGAGGTTGATTTGTCATCGGAGTCTCCGCCTCGGTCTCCTGTGGCTCAGCCTGTGGCTCAGCCTGTGGCTAAGAGTGTACCGCCGAAGATCCCGGCTCGACGGAAGCAGAATTCGGCTTCTCCGCCCGCTGCGGGCTCGGCGCCGAGACTGCGGGAACAGCTGGCGGAGTTGAAGATATCTGAGAAGCCACATGTGTTAAACCGAGATTGGGAAAACAGCCACGATGTTTCGGATTCGGATTCCGATTAGGGAAGTGGAATGTGGCTGATTGGATGATTTGCTGACTCGGGTTCAGAATTAGGCAACTGTGGCTGAGATTGATAACATTAATAACACATTATTAGAGACGTCATAGATTAATTAATACACACTTTGTAGCAGAGAATACAGAATATCCCAAAAGAAAAAAAACATTAGGGAGTTGAAAAAAACCACACACTTTGCAGGGAAATCACCGAGCCGACGGGCATTCCTGAAAATAATGAGAGCGGCAGTTTTATTTGACAATTTTCCGCCGAGGAATCCGGCTTGTCTCTTGGCAGTTGTCAGGCCAGCCTAAATGTATACTCGGAATTAACTATTATTAACGGGGATTCAAGTAGCTTTAAAAACTACTCTGAAGATGCAGTGAAACCTGCTGGATTTCCTGCAACCCCTTTGAACATCTGTGATGACTGGCGTTTCCTCCGCAGTTGACAATCCATCTGAAATGTTGATTATCTCATAAACTTCCCACATAGAGTTCCCATACTATATTCACACACTCGGTTTGCTTGATCCGTAAACATAGTAGTAAACGCGTCCAAACGTGGCAGTAATCGACTGCGGAAGGTACAAATAGACCGTCGTAACAAGCAGAGTTAGGAAAAGAATAACAATTGTGTCTGGAAGTTAGTAATCTCCTCTTTCTATATCATTAACAGATCAACTTGGTACCGAAAAGAAGGCCGAGGAAACTCCGGAACGACGCCACGTGATCCTCAGAGGATACCTCAACGACTGAGAAATTGCCATGTATTACAATCGACTTACTCATCACCAAAAACTCTCCAGGACTTAGCAGATCTGAAGCCAGATCGTACCTGTACCAATTGAGCATTTGCCGAGGGGTGTACACCATTGTGAAGCGTGATTTGCGGAGCAGTGGGGTCTTCAGGGAGGGCCAGAGAACGTTTTTTGCTGCTCAGACAGCCGAGGGAGGATGCTTGTGAGATTTATAAGGGGAAATAGGCGGCGAGAAGGGACATTCGTCAGAGTTTCCGGCAGGAATGGCATGGAAGAAGGAAACTTCGGTTTATCGGCAGCGATCGACCGCGTCGGATGACGTGATCGGAAAAAAGGCATGAGAAACTATGAGATGAGACGTGAAGTATAAACTGGGCTGTTGATCACGTAAGCTTAATATAAGGTGAGTAGGTAGCAGGAGTAGCACCACAGTGAACACTCAAATATATGGCTTCATGGCGGCAGGAAAGAGAATAAAATAGCATAACTGTTCAAAAGTGTTTAAGGTTGATACTAAGTTGCTTTGTTAATTGTCTTTTGAGACTAAACACACGTTATATACCTATAGTTCATCACCTGGAGGATCCTTTTCTCGCTCACGTAATCAAGAAAGCTTCAACCACTCAGCACCCAGTCACCTCGGCTTGAAATCTTTCTCTCTCTCCGTTTCAACCGAGCTCGAGAAAGCCGAGAAATCATCGGCAATTCCGTCTCACACCTGTCAAAAATAGCCACAGAGCTTCCGGATTGACACAAAACGACGGCTGGTTAAATTAGCGGATCTGATATCTCAGTGTCCGGGTTGACAGCATCATCAGGAAGCCGACACGCTATATATGATGATCCGAAATTGCTTGCGAGCCTCTGGACGCGGCGTTCAGATAGCTCCTACGACTGTGCTGCGTACCGCGCAGTTTTCCGTGTCGGCTTTTACACCAAACGAGTCATCTGGTGACGGCCAGCGGCAGGCAGTCTTCGGCTCAATCAATTCTGTACGCCAAACGGAGTCTCAGAGGGAAGAACTCAAGAATGCCCAGAATGATATTCAAAAGCTGACATCCAAGCTGCTGAATCCTTATCAGAACAGCGCGAGAAGCAACCAGGTGGAATACCAAATCCGACAGGAGAATCCCCGAAACGTTGCCCGAGAATTGAAGATTTCTGACACGACGGCGGGCCGCACTGTTCTTATTGGACCTGCGACAAATTTCCGTTTGGCAGTGATGAGTTTGAACGGTATTGTGTCCCGGAACAGAATTGCCGAGTTCTATCGTAGGGATTTGTTTTATCTCAAACCGGGTAAGAAGAGAGAACAGGATAAATCTCGTAATCACAGAAAGAGATTCCTTAAGGGAGTTAAACGACTATTTGCTGTCGTCAGAGACGCTAAGAGGAAAGGGTACTAAAGGAAATGACACCTACATGGCCTGCTATCCTTCCCGGTTTATTGCCACATTTCTAATCCTCTCCTTGCCCTCTCAGCTCACGCTATACAGTTTCGAATGATGCCTGTCGACTCTACTGGTCTCTTGTATATACAGATGAACGTGTACGCGTGCTGCAGGATTCTGCGGCACGAATCACCATGTAAACTCCTTTGTATGATGATTTAGATGAATTGTAGTATTGATTTATCCCAGCATTCGGTGATTTTTCCGGCTTCCGCTACGGCATTTACGACATTCCGAGCTGTTTCTGATTACGTTATCAGGACAGACACGGAAGAGCTCGAGCTCTATATTTGATTACATAATCTAGAAACATGTTGTACTTGCATTTTGCTGAACAGCGTGGTTCTTTGATTCCAGCGAGCCTATCAGTCTTCCAGGCGAACTGATATACTCAGTTGAGGATGCAGTTGTGAAATGTTCAAACAGTGGGTTCATAGCCAGAAACAATTGCCGTACTCTCAGCCCCAGTTCAACCACCAGCAAACTTCACCCTTAGACCACCACCGTAGGCTACGGAGTAGATCTTTTCAGCGACAGAAAACGACTCAGCACTGTCAATTCCCAGATCATCTCTTTCAATTCAAACCCCATTATCCTCAATATAAACCCTCTTTTCCTCCACTACCCGTCAATTGAACGTGCTTTCCCTCGATATCGCACGACAGAAACTACCATTTCCAGATCACATAATCATAAATCCCCACAACTATCTGATGACATCATCAATAACACCCTCTCCCACTTCACGCTGCGCGCATCAAAGCGTCGAGTCTCCTTGAATACCATAGTAAATCCCAATTACATCTCTACAAAATCCCACTTTCTGCTCTCCCTACGACCCCCTACTACCACCCACAACGTCCCGGAATACCCCTCATTGACCCCAGACAACCCCCGCAACCTGCAGCCCGCAGTAGATGACTCTCCGCTCCATATAGCCCAAAGATGGTTGACGTTGCCAAGGGCAGCTCAACGGCTGTATCAGCATATGTCAACCTCCTCAATACCATCCTGGGCGCCGGGATGCTGGCCATGCCGTACGCCGTGCGGGCCAACGGTGTTCTTCTAGGTGTGTTCATCATTGTTTGGAGTGCCTGTGCTTCAGGATTTGGCCTTTACGTGCAAAGCGTCTGTACTAGATTCGTACCTCCAGGCCAGGCTTCGTTTTTCGCTTTATCCCAGTTGACGTATCCTTCTCTGAGTGTTGTATTTGACATTGCGATTGCCATTAAATGTTTTGGCGTCGGGGTTTCCTATCTGGTTGTTCTGGGAGATCTCCTGCCGCAGATTGCTGCTTCTTTCCTCCCTGGAGATACTGGAGATACTGGAGATAGCAATGGATCGAATACGCACCCGCTGCTGCTGGAAAGGAACTTCTGGATATCTGTTTGTATGGTGATTGTGATTCCGCTGTCGTTTCTCAAGAAATTGGACTCTCTGCGGTACGCTTCTCTTGTTGCCCTGTCTTCTGTAGCGTATCTTGTGCTGCTGATACTGGGGCATTTCTTTATTGGAGATACGCTGGGCCAGCGAGGCGATGTTGAGTATTTCAAGCCAGCAGGGGTTACTGCGTTTTTCTCAGTATTCCCCATTTTCGTATTTGCTTACACTTGCCACCAGAATATGTTTGCGTTAGTGAATGAATTGGAAGATAAAAGCAGTAAGAATATATTCAGGTTCATCAGAGCGGCAATGACCACAGCTGTTGTTCTGTACTGCGTCGTAGGAGTGTTTGGGTATTTATCGTTTGGCAGTAATATTTCGGGGAATATCGTGGCGCTGTATCCGCCTAATGTGACGTCTATTGTAGGGAAAATAGCTATAGCTGTATTAGTTGTATTGTCGTATCCGCTGCAATGTCATCCTTGTCGTGCTTCTGTAAATCATGTGGTGCGGTATTTTGAGTTGAAATACGCAGCGGAGTCTGAGAATTCGGGAGCGGAAACGGCGCAGCCCGGGGCCGTTGAGTCTTTAGAGAATGCCAGACTACTCAGTGCTGGTCAGGAATTACCAGGAAGAGTTTCCGTTGAGCAGATGCTGGCGGAGGAGGAAGTGCCCGAAGAAGAAGTGAAAGATCACTCCACAGTAGTGATGAGTGATTTGCGGTTTATTCTCTACACTGCTGGCATTATTATCAGTAGTTATATTGTAGCTATGACTGTTTCTTCGCTTCAGCATGTGCTGGCGTTTGTAGGAGCTACTGGGTCGACTTCTATATCTTTTATTCTGCCTGGAATTTTCGGGTATCAGCTTATTGGCAGCAGTGTTGATTCCCAGGAGTTTTCCTTGAAACGGAGAATTGTAAAGTACCTTTCCGGTGCCCTTGCAGTGTGGGGAACACTGGTGATGGTTGTGTGTCTTTCGGCGACTATTGTGCTGGGCTCAGGCGAGTAGCACTGTGGTGCAAGGCCATTCCAGGTGTATCTAAAGAACTTTCAATATATATACAGATTGTATACCCATATATAAAGCCGATACACTACAGTGTTGTCCATATATTCAATCCTTCCGACTACCCTCGGCTACCATCTACCTCCGGTCTCATCTCACAGCCCACCTCCCTCTATTTTGCGATCACCTAATCCCAGATTCATCCTGAAACACGAAAAGCGAGACGCGAAGTTCAATCTCCCTCAAACTGTCATTTTTTCATTTATTTTCAGACTTACGCGTAACCTAACTGATCTATCCAAGAGTAGCAACTGGCTGACAGAAGAATTCCACTTCCCTAAAACACCTTTTATACTATCAAAATTGAGCATTTTCTTGTTTACACTACACACGCGTCATACACACAGAAGCAGCGTGCCGAAGCTGAGAGCCCAGGACGGATATCACACACTGGAAAGCACTAATTCCGTTCTCGAAACTTTGAGCTTCGCTTGAACAGCTCAAGCTGAGCCGACACGTCTGACACGCCTGCTAAATACATCTGCCCGTCATGAGCAAACGATTTGCCGCGTCGACGTCGAGAATTGAGATCTCGAATATCCTGAGTGATCCGTTCTCCCTTGCTACCCTTTCCATAGCATCAGTAAGTGAATATATAGATTAGAATTCCATTTATAACATATAAACTGCTACTAACACTGATCCCACGATAGATTGCGTGGATTATCGCATTTGCTGGTTCGATTGCCGCAGCCAGCGACGGTATTTTCCCGAGATTCAGTTGGTGGGCCGTCGTATTTGAACTTCTGCTCATTCTGTTCATATTCTTTCTCATTGCCTGTGATAATGTGGATACCTACCGTTTAGCTGTAAGTAGAGTTATTTTTGATCTATTCTATCCTATCCTATCCTATCCTATCCTATCCTATCCTATCCTATCCTATCCTATCCTATCCTATCCTATCCTATCCTATCCTATCCTATCCTATCCTATCCTATCCTATCCTATCCTATCC
>JAKTRH010000132.1:0-35331 GCA_030579575.1 Sporopachydermia lactativora
TTTCAATGGTCTTTCTGGTTGTATGGCTGCTTATTCTTGTCCTTTCGGTGACTATTGCTTTCTATTGCCCCTCCCCCTCCTGACCCAACTCCGCCGTGCTCACACATGCTTACTCACGTACATCTCATACCACTCCAGATTACGTCATCACATGCAATTTCATGCACTTCACGCAGGACCTGTAAACTTTACCCTGCCACAATTGAATCACAACGAACGCGGGAAATGCCGAACTATCGGCTCTTCCGTCCCACAAAAACATCCGAGATTATCCGCTATCAACAAACTTCCGGCCCTCAGCAGTACACAATCCCAGCATACCCTATTTCCGCCCTGCATAAATCCTGCAGGCCGCTGCCCATGCTAAGCCACAGTGTAACCTACAATGTCTGATCCTACAGATGCCGCGCATATCCCTGATCATCTGGCCCGAGCGGCGATCCACGCGGGCCGATCCGGCGCGGAAGCCGCATTAGGCGGCAATTCCGAAGGTTTTGCCACAAAAATCCCATCGTTCGGAGACGATTTCCCTCAAGAATTTTCCGATATGAGTAAAAGTTTCCATACATCCAATCTCGGATCTCTCGGAACCCTCGGAGCTCTCGGAACATCCGAAGAGGACCCCGACGACGCGTACAAACTGAAGATGCAACAGGCTTCCGTCGGGGCTTTGTACGCGCGCCACAGCCCAGAGTACGACGCGCCGGATATATCGGCAGAGCTGTTTGGCGGGTCCCCCGGGTTTAACGGAGCTTCGGACTTTGACTGGTCGCGCGGATTGAGAGCTCATTGTTTCCCGTTTGTAGAGCGGGATTTCCCGCTTATTTTAGACGCTGCTGTGACTCATTTCGACTTGGAAATTGCACGTAAATACCATCATGCCCCGTTATCGGCTAATTTACTGTTTTTAGCGTGCCGATACTGTTTTTATTTCGGCATTCCTGATACTCTGGAGAATTTCACCGATCCTATAGTGGTGCGGCTGCGTAATAAAGCCGCAGAATGTACTGAGGATCTCACTGCGTTGATATACTGGTTATCTAATTCGTTTTTCTTGCTTTATTATTTCCAAAAGGACTCTGGAGGACTTTCTGTGGCTTCCGCGTCTTTCCGAACTTCTCTTTCCGCCTTGCTGAAACAGGAAATCTTCCCGCGGATAGCTAACGACGCCACACGGCGTTTAGACGTAATTCTAGAAAAGGCAATCCTGGATTTCGACTCGATTCCGGATTTAAATGATATCCGATACCAATCCGACTGGAATATCTTTTCCACACACAAACCAGAACGCCGCCCACCGGCGGAAACTCTCCGAGATTTGATCCAAGTGCCGAGTTTAGAAGCGTTAGCACGTGTATCTCCGTATCATTTAACTTCTGTACTATCATCGTTATTGTACCTTTTAGAACAGCATTCTGTGCACGAATTAGTGCGCCGTCAGGTGCTGAGTCAGGTGCTTTACTGGCTGGCGAGTGTGCTGTTTAATAGGATACTTTTGAGTAGGAAATACTGTGCCAGGGCGAAAGCTGTGCAGATAAGATTGAACGTGTCAGTGATAGAAGATTGGGTGAGACGGCATGACGCGGAATTGTCGGAATTGGAAGACAGCGGGGCTGAAATTGAGGGGGCGCCGGGTTTGGAGGCTGAAACAGGTAATTCCAGCCGAGTTTTCGCTCGGAAACGGTTAATTGAAGTGGCGCAGTATCATTTTGCGCCACTTATTCAATTATTACAGTGGCTCCAAACGTTTTCCGCATTTGGAGCCGATGCGGCGTCTGTGCGCGCCACTGTGGCTGAATTACCCGATGTGACACCTGCACAGTTGGCCCGAGCTGTGGCGCAGTATCGGTATGAAAAGGGGGAGAAATCTGTGTCGAAAGCGGTGTTGAAGACGCTGGCGGAGTTGGGCAAAGAGTGGGCGCGGGAGAAAGCTTCTGCGGTGCCTTTTGAGCCGTTTGAAGTGAAGCGGAAGGCGGAGGAAAAAGAGAAAGCGGAAGAGAAAGAGGAAAAAGCGGAAGAGAAAGCCGAGAAAGCGGAAGAAAAAGCCGAAGAGCCTAGAACGGGGGCGGAAGATTCGGGTAGTACAAAAGCTGAAACGGAAAAGACAGCGGAAGCGGAACCGGAAGAAAAAACCGAGAAAACCGAGAAAACCGAGAAAACCGAGAAATCCGACAAAGCCGAGAAAACACCGGAATCGGCAACTCCAATCCCGGAAGGAAAATCAAAGCCACAATCGGATAAGCCGAACCCGGAATTGAAATCCCAACCAGAACCCCGCCTCCCGCGCCACACCCGACCGACTATCTCCGACCCGGCCGACCCGCCAGGAGAGGAAATCTTCCTGGACGCTTCAATTCTCCTCCCGCTTTCGTTCCCAACACAATACGAAATGGTACTGGAATGGGGGGCCGGAATCGGCGGCACAAACAGAGAAAACGCCGAAAAATACACCCCATTTGTAGCCGACGAACTCCGAGACCAAATAGACAACGAAGCAAACCGATTAGGACAAATTACAACTGTAAAAGACTCCACTACAGCACAGGAACACTCCGACGGAGAATCGGAAGCGGATATTGCCGACGGGTTCCGCGGAGACGATAATTCCTTAGAAGGCGGTGCCGTAGACAGCGTTTTCAGGCCTGTGACGTTTCCTGGGACGGCTGCGCACCGAGCGTGGGGTGAAGAAGACGCGGAAAACGATATTGATGATTTGTCTAAAACACTGAATAATCCGTGGTGAATTGAAGCTGTGTAAGGGTTGAGAATTTGGGAATTAACTGGAAGATAGAAGCGTAAATAGAAGCGTAGATAAAAGCGTAGATAAAGGCGTGGAATGAATAGTGGTAGGAAGATGTAATAGTATATAGCAGAGCAGGTAAAGGTAGGCGGGAAGAAAAGGCTACCCTGGCTGTTAGAATGCAGTGGAAAAGTACAAGGCAAGATAGTTTGTAGAACTGGGGTGTATAGAAAAAAACGAGATTCTAATCAGCTGTTCTTTACACTGCTATCTGTTATATTCTGTTATACTCTGTTATGTTTTCTGTTTTACGGGGAATAAATGACGTAGGGAGTGCCAGCTTTTCTTACTTCTGACTCGGAAGGAGTTCTGTTTCATCTTGTGAGATGGTTTAGGTGATTCCTGTATCTCAGTAGATTCCCCAGATGTTTTTTCCTTCTCAATAGACGATTGAGATCCAATTATTGTAGCAGATATGCTGAAAGGGTCATCAGAGCTGCTGGATTCTTCTATACTGTCACTTTCCTTCTGATTCCGCATCCCATATCGCGTTATAGCGCATCTTTCCGTTGTAATTACTGGGAATTGTTTTAAATCCAAGTACTCACACTGCGGTTTATCGTAGGAATGTCCACGAAACATTGCTCTGTCGATATCATCGCTGCCTCGGAACTTATCAAACCCTCCGCCGAGATTATTGAGCAAAACCTGCGGTGGTTGCGGTGTTTGTTCTACGGATTTACTGTATTCTATATTACTATGTACTTTCCCCTTAGGCCCAGAATGTTTCCGAGAGAAATATTCCCGGAATTTAAGGCTCATTCGAGACGTGGGCCTGCTGGGTTCGTAATTGAGCGATGAGCTTTCCGGCCGGTACACTGCTGTTCCGGTAGATGCAGGAATTGTTCCCCCTGTATGGTCTAAATGCTCTATATGCTCTATCTGCTCTATATGCTCTGTTTGGTGGCTATGAGGGTAATTCCCTGCATATTCTCCGTACGCTGACTGCGTTGCATTTTCTACAGAGTCGTTCAAATAGCAGACAAGCAGGAAAGTTTCAAAAGCGGAATGGTCATTCACTTTTACCAGACATTCTACGTCTTCTCCTTCTCTTTTCATTGAAATTTCACAGCCACTGCTGTCTATCGCTTCCGAAAGGACCTCCAGCAGATGCTGCTTGATCGTAGGATGGAACGGAGATCTGAAAACTCTGGAAAGTGCAACTGGGCTGTCTGCTGTATTGTCTGGGAGATATTTACTGTATGAAGATTGAGCTTTTACGATGAATACATAATAAGGAGGCAAAGTTAGTAGAGAATCATTTGGAACGGTGAAAATTCCTACAAAGGATTTTCAAGAAAAACATACACTGAGCAGTTTTGGGGTGTTCAGATGCCGTTTTGTTAAGTCCTGATTGTTGTAAATCAGCTAGAAAGTTAACAAAAGTCCCCAGAATTAGCAATATAGGTAAGAAATACCTCTATTTGGTTGCTGATTTGTATGAGCCCAAGAATTTAGTAGTTGAGGGTCTCCGCTATTAGTTTCTTCAGCTTTGCTAACAGTTACCAGCTCAGATTTAACGAGCAGCTTATCGGAACCTTTTATACCATTTTCGGGTTTCCTTTTGGAAGAGTGGCGGCTTTGAGAGCCTTTAAAGTGTTTCATAGTGATAAAACAGTATTGAAAGATGACCAGAATAACGTCGGGTATATTAGATTTTGGCAGGGTTTCCAGTTGATATAGAAAAAAGAAGATTATTATAGCCAGAGGATGAGAATTCTTTGCACTTTAGGCAATCTTAGCGGGGTTTCGTGCTTAAAATGGGGAAATTAGCTAGGCAGTATAGGAGTTATGTTTGCAGGTTTATTAGCAGTAAATGTGAGTAGTTTTTGCCTTGAATATCGTCGGAATATCTCTTCGGATCATCCGCTTTTCTATTCTCTGGATGATCGGAAGAGCCGCCTATATAAACCGAGATTGTGCTTGGTTACCCGATATGGTAAAAATCGATACCACAGATATGATAAGGGTCAAATATGGATCACGTAAGCGTATATTAGTTGGGTAATTGATATTACATAATCGTATATAGCAGTGTAATTAGTATTAGGTAATCGTATATCGGTAAAAATTGTGTATTACGTAATCTTTAAAAAACCTATAGGGGGAAGACTCGAGACTAAGATAGGAGTCCGAAAGATGAGACCGGAGATGCCGGCTGTCTATCGAATGGGAGATATCGATGGTGTATTGCTTAGATATAACGGATATTTCGACTATATTGTAGGCAAAAACTCAGCAGATATCTGGGTTATATAGAAAAGTATCCCAGCCTTTGAAAGAACGAAGCGTAGCCGTCTGTTCCATTCTTTACAGCCTTTACACTGCTTACTACCATGAAGCTCGGAGCTACAGATTTATGGATATTTTGTCTGCTAATGAGCCTTTCAGGGGTAACCGCCCGAGGAACCAACTCTATACCTCCTTCTGTGTCTGTATATAGCGGAGAAAGTGCCCCGCGGTCCGCTGATCCCGAGGAAGACTCGAAACCAGAGAAGAAGCTCGAGGCCTGCACAGCAGTTAACCCGCTTACTGGTGGATTCTACGATCTGAGAGCCCTGGGCAATTTTGACGGGTCTGATACGATGTATGTGATGAGATTGGAAGCTGCTGTGGAGCACACGTGATGGTCAAATGCTAACTAATCTCAGCAATTCCTGGGCTGCCAGAGGACATGACTATGGAATGAATTTCACTCTCGGTATTTGCTCGTCCCCTGTGAAAGCTGGCAACCCAGTGAAAGACATGGCGAACGAGACAGCAGTTGCGGGTTTCTACACTGATTTGGACGGCAATAAAGTAGCCGTAGGGTGAGTTTATACCAGTATTAGAGGATAATTATTCACATACTAATGTCTATACAGTTCTATAAACACTCAGCCGATGTTCCGAGGTAAAAAGCTCGTTTTGGAATATCAAAATGGATCGTACTGTGGGCCTAAAAATCAATTGCGGAAGTCTTCACTGCTGACATTCACATGTGATCGAGAGATAATGCAGGAAGTTTCAGTTTCATTCCTCGGAGTTTTGAACGATTGTGACTATTTTTTCGAAGTACGAACGGTACATGCGTGTCCTACGGCTCCTAAGAACGATGCGGGGTCTTTGATTTGGATCTTTGTTGTTATTTTGTGTGCTGCAGTGCTGGTTTTCTTTGCAGCGGGGGCAATGTATAATAGGCTTGTGAGGCAGAAACGGGGATGGCGGCAGGTTCCGCCTCGGCCTCGGCCTTTCAGTGGTCTCCGCAAGGTTGGTGCGGTGATTACGTCATGTTTTCCTATTAGTTTAATAGCCAATAGGTTCCGATCAGTGAATTTGGGCTTTGATGATGAATTAGAGACTGACAGGTTAGATGACAATTTTTCGAACTACGAGCAGCAGAATGAACTGCTGGATGCGCTGGACATTGAGACGGATGTTTCTTCTATTCAATGAGGGATTTATTTGAGGAAACAGACGATTTTTGGAGCAGTTTAGTGCGGTTATTCTCAGATATTTATTCAGCTAGCAGTTCAGGCCGGGAACTTCAGGTCTCGTCTCGGGGTTATGCATGGGTATGCAGTTCCTACATTTGAATGCAGCATCATTGATCCTGCCGGTCGGGAAGACAATAAATTCTATGAAATACGGGAATTTTACCAATAAAATAGGGAGATGTAAAGGATAGAGAGGTGTATTGGATGTTTGGGTCTTTTGATACTCACTGAATGACTTGTTGGAGCTCGTAGCTGTCGGAAAACGCCGGCGAGAGTGAATTTCACATTCCAGGAGATCGGAGCGAGAGTATTCCGAAGAAGAACTGGAAAAAAGATCAAAATTTGCCAAATTTGGGATGCAGTTATTAGTGGAATTGTCCTGTAAAGCTGAGGATAGTGAAAGCTTTCACTTGCTAGGTATTTTAAGCGATATTGGACATCCAGCTGCAGATCTTCATATTTATCCAGCTGAAATGGGTGAGAACGTTTAATGGACTCCTAAAGCTGCCAAAGATACTTCTAATAAAGGTATATTCAGGATATTAGAGGGCGGAGTGATAATTTGAGCTCAACAGCATGTCTAAATGGCATATTACCACTTCTATGGCACTACAGCCCAGATTCGAAGAGCGTGCGTACCAATGCTGCGACTAGAACTCAGGATTAGACAGTTTTTGTATATCAATATATTTACCTAGGTTTATTTAGACAATTATTTATCCCCTACCTCCGAACCATGCTTTTAATTATCATCTCTTTCTCCGCATTCCAGCTCCGATGATGGAATAAAAGATGAGGTGATACTATTTTCATTGGAAATTTAACACATTGATGACGTAATCCTTATTAAAGATAAAACCACCTCTTAATATCAGATCACGTAATCTAATAACCCCAACCGTTAGCTTCGCTTCCGTTCCGTCTTCGGGATCAAAGCGGGATCCGATTTATACAACGAAAACGTGCCGAATTGCCGTAATACCTGGCTTTTGGTTCCTAAAACCGCTGATTCCACTTTATATACGTATTCCAGTATCTGAGACCGAAGCATATGTAGCATGCTTCTATATTCTTTCCGTAGACTGGTATTTCGTATTCTCCCTAGGCTGTGATGAGATATAGAACTCCGTATACGCTTCATATATGTATTATATAGTATATATAGTATATATACCTGTAGAATTTGAGCTAGAAATTAACTGCTGTATTTAAGCTTTAGCTAAAAGTCCATAAAACTGCTCCAGTAAGCTATATAGAACGTACACAGCGCACTAGAACAGCAGATCTTTCATACAGGCCAAGAAACCAGAGATACAATTCAGGTATACAATTCTATTTCCAGGCTATTTGCTTCTAAATACGTTTTTTCCAGCTTTACAGAAGCAACAGTATGATTTCCACTATTCAAACTTCAACCAGAACCACCAGATAAACAGATATCTATAGTATTCCTCCTTCTACAGTATTTATTGCTAAGCTGGGATGCAAAGCCAGTAGAAATAGCAGAATTTTTTCTTCTATTCCACTCCGATTCCCCCTATATCTTTCTGGTAATTTTTCTATTATACTATATAGTGTTTTCAGCTATAATAATCCACTTCCTGGTTACTTCAGAGTCGATATTCTTCTCCTTTCCTTACTATTCCTTACTATTCCTCCCTCCTACAATCTCAACTTCCATTACAAACTACCATTCAATTCCACTCTAACTAACCTAGCAAAACGTCCTTCCCGCTGATTATCCTCCTATTTCTCTCCTCAACACATACACGAGGAATTATCAGAGTCTAAATGAATATTAATAGCATCCGAATAGTCCTCAGTAAACTCTTCGCTCTCTTCATGTGCTAATGCATTCCGAGCTACAACTTCAAACACCTCATTAACATTGATAGCCTCTTTAGCACTCGTCTCAAAATAGGGTACATTGCCCATAGATTGACAGAAAGACTGAGCTTTCTTGCGTGATATAACTCGTTTACTCTCTTCTATATCAATTTTATTACCTAATACAACAAATGGGAAGTTATCCGGGTCACGCGGATTTGCCTGTACTAAAAATTCGTCCCTCCAAGAGCTGAGATGGTCAAATGATTTCTGATTATTAACGTCAAATACTAAAACACAGCAATCTGCCCCACGATAGAAAGCGACACCCAACGATTGGAATCTTTCCTGTCCTGCGGTGTCCCAAAGCTGCATAGCGGCGATTTTGTCGTCGATTTGGATCTCTTTAGTCAGGAAGTCTGCCCCAATTGTTGCTTTATACTGAGTTGAGAATTTGTTGTTGACAAATTGCTGCATTAAAGACGTTTTACCCACTCCGGAGTCTCCCAAAATGATAACTTTAAGTAGATTCTTTTTCCGCGATGCCATAGTGGAATTGGGGGAAATATCGGGATGTCAGATGCTGCTTTTAGTAGGAACGCAGTGTCAGCGTTGGGAGTTGATAGCCGATATGGTTGGTGTAGTAGATATAATAGTTGTTGCGGTTATTATCTAGTGGATAATGAGTGGGGAGAGATGGGAGATAAGACTGTTGTAGGCTGAGACGGTTGGCAGCGTTGCTGGGCAGCGGGTTCGGAAGAGTACAAATAGAGGATTTGCCGAGATTGGGGTGGTTTGTGGTGCTTCGGCTCGGGTGTAGTTTTTAGCATATCGGGGTTTTATTTTGGAGGCATCCGGGCTTTCCCGATGCCGAGTGCTGCTTGAAGGCGGGGGGAGGCGGGAAGCCGACGAAATGGGAAGGGGGGGAGTGGAGAGACTGGAGTGGGAGGAGACGGGAAGTGTGGGAGTGGTGGGGGGAGGGGGCGGGAAGCTGGAGGAAGCGGGTAAACGGGGATAGAATGGGAGAATCGAAATATGAAATATGAGGAATTGGCTTGAATTGATGTAGGGTGCGGCAGGAGGTCGTTTAAAGTAAGAGCTGGAGGTCTTTAGTGTTGAGTCAAGGAATGACGGGGGTTGTTAGGTATTGTAGATTACGTGATCTGGAAATATTTATGGATTATGTGATCTGAATTTAGGGTTTGAAGTCAGAAGGAGATGCAGAGTTCGTAAGGGAGGATGAACAGTCTAAGTGATTTTCTGAGGGGTTTCGAAGTCAAGAATTATGCCCTAAGGATGTATTAGATCTTTTGTTCTGGTCAATTAACAGATGTATCCCCATTTTACCCTTGTTGCATGAGTCATTGCCGAGTCTTTGGTGATAGCTATAAACAGACAGATGACGTAATCTACAATGATTGAACTGATAAGAAGATCGTACTTGCACTCCGTGCGCTGATGTCATCTTGGTGCGAATACCCCTATTCATATTGTCCTTTGTATCTGTCTAATTTTGATCACCTCAATTTATATCTTGATCTACAGACGGAGAGAAACCGAGTTTTTCGTAAGCGACTCAAGGTCGTAAATCCGATTACGTGAACATAAACGGGTAATATGCGCTCTCTCTAAATTCCACTTTATCTATGCAAAAACTTGATAGAAACTTATATGGAGAAACAGAGAGACGTATTTTAGTAGAAGATACCTAATTTTCTCTATTTTCTCAAACAAAACAGCCTCTTCCGCTCAAACCGTTCAATTCTTGTAGGTGTCCCATACGAGGGTCCATCATCTGAATCCCCTTTGTATAAAACGTGCCCTGCAAGATTATGCATGGTTGTTGAATGTAATGTGAGATCAAGTCTCACTACAACGCTGTTGGGATAAGTCATAAAATGAATGCTTGGCATGGGCTAAACTTGTCCATGGCACCAACAATTAATTATATATAAATTACGGATTATCCGTTATTCTTTGATTCATTTTGAATATTTTATTCTTCTTTCAAAAGCAGGGTCTATTTGAATAGAAGAGGAGGAGGAGGGAATTCAATTGATTTTATTAAAATATTACGTAAGCTAAAATGTCATCTGATACAATTGATCCGGAGTTATTGCGGGAATCAGAAGCAGGTCCCTCTTTAGAGACAGTAATTCAGACTAGACATCCAACAGGTTATGAGCCCTGGTTAAATCCCAAGATGTCTAGTGATGATCAGTTGAAGGAAGCAATTGAAACTTTCCGAACAGAGAATAGACTGAATGGCTACAATACTACGAGTTGGAAAAGAGAATTTGATCGAGCCCTTAGTTCTTTTCCAGCGTTAAAAGCTTACCTAAGTTCTGAAGATGATCCCGAAACAGTTAATGGAGTTCTCGAAAATAAGGCAGATAAGTTCATTGAATTTACTATTGATAGAGCTCAGATCGGATCAAAGTTTTTAGTTCCTAGATCAAATCACAAAGTCAGAGTTCGCACTATATTGCGGAAGCTAGATGAACAGTTGGCACATACGGACATTAAAACAAGGACTTATGAACCGTTTTACTTAGCAAAACTGCTTTCACAGGAGATTCTTAATAGGGATGTATACCTATATGAATGTAACAGTTTTATAGATGAGATGCGCGACATGACGCGGGAAGAGCTACTAGAGCTTAACGAGGAAATATTGTGTCGGGCGTTTCTAGAAAAGCTTTACGGAAATGAAGCTCGGTATTCATGGATCGACAAAACTGTTGATAAGAAAATGAAGAAAGAGGAATTCTTCACCCTTGCCGCAGAAATAGAAAAAGCAGAACGTGCTGCGTCAAGTATTATTCTAGAAGAAAGAAGAGCTTCTTCGTCAGTAAATAGACCGTCTGAAATTATGGCAAGTATTAAAGGGACAAGAGCTGGCAAGAAGACGAAGATTAAGAAGTGTTATTTCTGTGGACGACCAAATCATACTAAATCAAATTGTCATTTGTATGAAATATATGAGAAAGAGCCAGAGATGTTCGAAGAGTTTTATGAGGAAATAGAGGGTAAAGAATTTAAATGCAAAAGGTTTAGTAAGGAACATGAAGCGAAAGGAAAGCAGTTATTACGAGAAAAGTTTGATTCGAAGAAAATCAAAAAGCGCAAATATGATAACCGAGTCGGAGCTATACTGGCATCAATTTCTACGGGTCATGACATCATTTTCGACACTGGAGCTTCGGTCAATGTAGTCTCAAGGCCAGAATTGTTACATGAGACAGAAAATTGTTATCTTGTGGTAAAAATGGCAAATGGGCATCAAGTAACTTTAAAACAAAAGGGAAAAATGTTTTTGCAATCACAATCTGGCATGTCGTTTCAGATTCATGATGTTTATTTAGATAAATCAATGGGTGGGAATTTTGTTAATCCCATTAGTATTGACGGAGTGACTGGATATTGTCTTGAGAATGGAAAGTTTTACATCAGCACCAAGGATACTGCAGTTGATATTGGATCTCTGAATAGTAATAACCTAATAATGTCTAATTTGATAGTCATAAATCATACAAAACCGATCATGACTCACAGATTGGCCAACATTAATAAGGAGACTACTACTACTTCCGAGAAATACTTTCGCGAAGTTGATGGGAGTTCAACGACTAAGGCTTTGAATGAAAAATCTATGTTGGAAATGGCACATCTTCGGTTTGGGCACTGTGGAATCAATGCGTTGATACATATTACTGGGTGTAAACGAAGTGTTGCTACACAACTTATAGGTGCCTGTACTGTCTGTAAGAAAGCTAAAACAACCAATATGATACCTGTTAATGAACCCACAACAAAACTGTCAATTGAGTCAGTAAGTAAACCTCTAGACAGGTTGAATATTGATTTAATTGACATGGCAAGGCATGTATCTATTACGGGTGCTCGATTTGCACTAGTAATCACAGATGTGTATTCAGGATATTGTCAGGTAACTGGGATTAGATCGAAAGATATGTCAACAGTCTGTCGGGAAATCAAGTCAGCTATTAGCTACTGGGAAAATAGATTAAGTACAGTTGTAAAAGAGATTAAAACAGATTCTGGCTCTGAATTTAAGAACCAAGAAATGAACCGGTACTTATCTGAGAAAGGTATAGCTCACATATTGAATCCTCCGTACGAACATATGGGAAATGGAAGAGTAGAACGATTAAATCGTACAATTGAAGAAAGAGGAAGATGCATGATGATTGAGTGTAGAATGCCAAACTCATTCTGGTGTCAAGGCTTACGACATGGAAGTCTGATTTATAATATGACACCCAGAAGAGTAAAAAATTGGAAATCTCCTTATGAACTGTTTTATGGGGTAAAACCGGCAACAGAGAGACTGAAAGTCTTTGGTTCAAGCGCTTATATTCCGTTACCAATTGAGAAGAAACGATTCAATCATAAAATGGATCCGATAGCGCATAAAGCGTTTCTAATTGGCTATCGAGATGAAGTGTTATCTGTTAAATATCTGTGGAATATTGAAACGAAGTCAATACAAATGTCAACTGTCGCACATGTTCAAGAATGTGACTATAGCGCAGTGAGATCATTGACAGAACAAACAACATCAGAAGTAGATCTGTTTCATCAGGTTGAACCTGAATCGTCGTTGCTAGAGATAGAGAGAGATAAAAATCTATTTGAGAAAGTTGATACTTTAAAACTAGGGGCTGCAACGGAAAATTCCGCTGTAAAGGCAATAAATGAGTCTTCTGAGACAAAAGTAATTTTAAAACCGCTGGATAATGTAAATAATCTACATAATATGAGTGAAGCTCAGAATAGTGACCAAAGTTTTAAGATAGTTGAGATTGGTGATGATATTATAACCAATGAATTCAGTTCAGCACAGATAAGTGCTGAAGATATATCTGACTCAGTAGTATCTGAGGGTTTTCCAGATCGGAATGTGGCACAGCCAGTAAATCAAAAGGTTGATAATCTAGCAGATGCACAATCAGTAACAGCTCTACCACAGGATGATGATCCTAATAAGTCGACTATTGATATCGAATCTGAACAAAATGTGAACTTCCAGAATAAGCGTAATAGGGAAGAACTCTACAGTTTGGAAGATAAAATAGATGATGATGATTTCATAAATCATGGAATCCTGCTGCGGAACAACAAGAGAATTGATGGAGCTCCTAAAAAGGCCCGTGTAAATGAGGCTGTTTTGTTTATTGGGGAGAATACAGATGTTTTGGCTACGGATATGAGTGTTTCAGAATTTATTAAGTCCATAACAGGAGTGACTGACAGCAATACCAAAGATATGGAATGTCTGAATCAAATGCTTTTTGAGATCAAGAGGCTTAATACGATTCAGTTAGATGAATCATATGATGATATACCTCAGAATGTATATCAAGCCTTCTCTGGTAAAGATGGTCAGCGTTGGAGAGAAGCATGTCAAAAGGAATTGGAAGCAATATATAAAAATGCTGTATGGACCGAGGTAGACAAAAACTCATTACCGGATATTAAAACTTTAACAACACGATGGGTACTCACTAAGAAATCTCCTGTGAAATTCAAAGCACGACTAGTTGTCAGAGGATTCCAACAACGAGAAGGTATTGATTATGAGGATGTGTTTGCTCCTGTTATTCGTGCAGAGACAGTGAAGCTTTTACTAGCACTATCAACTATGATGTCGTTAACACTGTACCAATTGGATGTTTCTACAGCTTTTCTGAATGGAAAAATTGACAGAGACGTATATGTCAGCCATCCCCCGGGTTTTGAAGCGTCTAAGGGTACTGTATTAAAGCTAAATAAAGCCTTATATGGGCTTAAACAAAGTCCAAGGTTGTGGAATGAAACTATTCATGACTTCTTGATTAGTATCGGATTCACCAGATGTATTTCAGACTATGGTCTATATGTTCAAGAGTTAAATGATACTATTATTCTACTAGCAATATATGTCGACGATATTATTATTGCAAGCAAGAACATCCAAGATATCAACAGAATAAAATTAAAAATTCAAGATCGATTTGACATCCATGACATTGGAGAATTGAAGGAATTTCTGGGGTTAAGGATAGTACAGACAGAATCGGGTCTATTTTTCTATCAACCTAAAACAATAAAAAAGGTGCTGAATTTAGTTAAATTAACTAACTGCAATCCTACACAACTTCCTTTAAGAGAACAAGATTTAAACACAGATACTGGTCCGTTGTTACAACCCTCAAAGGCTTCTATTTTTCGAAGTATCGTAGGCACCTTGTTGTACTTAACAAACTTCTCTCGCCCGGATATAGCTTTCGTAACAAATTTATTATGTAGAAAAATGCGTTCACCCTCTGAGCGTGATTTCCGCATTGCTAAGCATTGTCTTAGGTACGTGAAAGGCACCGCGGACTATGGAATATTCTATTCAAAGAAAAATGATATCTTTCGGATTACTGGATATAGTGATGCTTCTTATAACCGTATGGATCAGGGAAGGTGCACGGCCGGCTATCTAATACAACTGTGGGATAGGCCAATTCATTGGAAAACCTATCTTCAGAGAACGGTTTCTCTTTCTACGACTGATGCCGAGTTCGTGGCCATGAGTGATCTTTATAGGGAAATGATTTTCATAGAAAAGTTGCTATCTAATGTAAGAAGATCATCTTTTAGAATGGTTCTGTTCGCCGACAACAATGCTGCATTGCGAATTGCAACAGAAGGATCATATAATGATCGTACGAAACACCTAGATCAACGATATTTTCATATCAGGGAAGGTGTTGACGCGAAACAACTCATTGTAAACAGAGTTTCGACCACTGAAAACATCGCAGACATTTTTACAAAGCCTTTAGCTAGGCCAACCTTTAATAGGCTGCGTGATAAATTATCTGTTTTGTCACTAACTGAATTGGGACGTGTAGCTCAAGAAACTACATCTACCATAGCCTTAATCTTGCTAGAAAGTAAGATCTGATCTAAAGATTTGATCTTAAGGGAAGGTGTTGAATGTAATGTGAGATCAAGTCTCACTACAACGCTGTTGGGATAAGTCATAAAATGAATGCTTGGCATGGGCTAAACTTGTCCATGGCACCAACAATTAATTATATATAAATTACGGATTATCCGTTATTCTTTGATTCATTTTGAATATTTTATTCTTCTTTCAAAAGCAGGGTCTATTTGAATAGAAGAGGAGGAGGAGGGAATTCAATTGATTTTATTAAAATATTACGTAAGCTAAAATGTCATCTGATACAATTGATCCGGAGTTATTGCGGGAATCAGAAGCAGGTCCCTCTTTAGAGACAGTAATTCAGACTAGACATCCAACAATGGTGTTTCACAGCAGACCCTCGGGGTAGAAGAAAAGCAATCATAGACATAGAACAAGTAACAATTAATACAATACTATACAGTCAATCATATTTAGAAAATTGATTTCAAAAAATAGCTGAAAAAATTATAAAATCAAAGCATTTTCTGTCTACTTTCTGTTTAGTCTTCTTCTTTCTTTAGTCGTACAAATTATGCACGTATCATGTGTGTTTCCTAATCAGGCAACTATCCGCTCTTCGGTGGGCATCGCGGAACTTTTGAGAGCCACTTTGGAGCAGCCGATGCGGCATTTCAGGGCAATTTTAACGGGAATCAGAAACTCCAGAGCTGATTATATGTGTATTTTTGAATGTCGCGCGGAAATCTGCATGTTGAGCGGTCGTTTTTGTCGACGTTTTCTCCTGAAGGGTATTTAGCCTTTAATTGGATGTCAGACCCTCGTATATGCTTATCACTTTCGCATGATTGCCATACGAGGCTGATTCAAGGGTATCTTTCTGAATCTTTCTGTTGTCTGGGGTTTTTACCACGTACTCCAGTCTATTACGTTTTCTTTGCTCATCTTTAATTGAAGTTTGTAGCAACTATTTCGTTGTAAATTCATCATTGTTCCTTCCTATCCAGACCCTCGGCCTGTTCTCGATACCTACGACCTCCAATCTCTGTTTCTATCAGTTAAGATGCTCAAGTTTCTATCCCTCATACTACCCTGCTCTTTATATACAATAAAATCTCATTTTCAACACTTTCTACCTCCTATTTTCCCCCAATTTCCCGTCTTTTCCCATTCTCCATCACACCACCTCCCTGCCGAGTCTCACCTCACGTCTCATCTCACCCTCTCTCACACCCATGCACCCATTCAATCCAAGACCCTCCCATTTCCCAGACCCTCCGTCGTTTTATATTCCAATTTTCTCACTTCACTTCCGTCTCTCGGATTTCCCGAACTCCGCCCGTCTCGGCATCAAATGTACCGAAACGGGAACAAACAGCACCTCCGTCAGCCACAAACTCCGTCCCGGGTTTCCCGCTTTTGTGCAACCCCGCCCGCCCCGTTTTCTCGCATGGATCCCCGCCGCATTTCTCAAGCTGAGCCACAGTTTGCCATTTATTTGCCGTCGATTGCGACCCGTAAATCGGAATTCGGAATTCGGAAGTTTGCCACATTTCGCGCCGGCTTAGAGGCGTTTGTGTCTGCCGCTTAGCCCGCAAAACGATGCGTACGTCTCGGCATCCAATGGTTTACTTAGTTGGGTTTTTGTTGCTTGCCGTATGAGTCAGCGGATCAGATGATCCCCAGCTCTAAAAAGCCCGCTTCCAGCGGCCCAACAGGGACTTCCGGACCCTCGGGTTCTGTGCCTGCTGCTACCCGAGTTGCTCCGAGCAGTGTGGCTTCTCAGACTGTTACAATAAAGCCTTCACAGCCTCAGCCACAACTTCAGCCACAATCTGCTGCGCCACAACTTTCTTCAGACCCCCAACGTAAAATACTGCCGAAAAATTTCCTAAATTGCCCCAAAGATGACCTCATTGTACTGATAACTCGCATGCTGGCGTCCTTAGTTCGGATCAACGATGCTATGGCTATGGACGTTTCGCCCAATCACCTGACCCGATTCCACTCCAGAACTCCGCCCAGCATATCGATTAAATCGTATTTGGCGCGACTAGCGAAATACTCTTCGCTAGAGAATGCAATACTGCTTGCTAGCGTTTATTATATCGATTTGCTCTCCTCTACCTACCGTACATTTTCACTTAATTCTCTTACTATCCATCGTTTTCTGCTTACGTCAACAACAGTAGGGGCGAAAGGTCTGTGCGATTCTTTCTGTACGAATGCACACTATGCGAAAGTAGGCGGTGTGAGTGTTGGGGAGCTGAATGTGCTGGAAATGGAGTTTTTAACCCGTGTAAATTGGCGAATTGTTCCTACGAATCGCGATCATCATCGCGGGTGTGAGAACTCTGCGTCTCATCCCAGGTCGACGGTGCGATTACGTGATCAGGAGCAGGATGAGATGCCATGTGAAGAAGGGGTAGAA
This sequence comes from Sporopachydermia lactativora, assembly GCA_030579575.1. Lineage (NCBI taxonomy): Eukaryota > Fungi > Ascomycota > Sporopachydermiomycetes > Sporopachydermiales > Sporopachydermiaceae > Sporopachydermia > Sporopachydermia lactativora. The sequence goes on from JAKTRH010000132.1 coordinate 17,475, forward strand.
GAGCAAAGTTGTAATTCAAATAAGCGAGGGCTTTCTGAGGGGAAAGTACCGAAAAGGCGCAGACGGCACACGGATGAGACAGATTTCCGGTCGAATTCGTTTGATTGTGGCACGCTTGGCGTGTATTACCGAAGGATAATCATGCTAGTCGGGAGAGATTCAATTGGAGAGGATGATAACTGCATTTATGAGCTCGAAGATGGGGAAGAGGACGAAGAAGACGAGGATTATGATTTCGGTGAAGTATGAAGAGATCATAAGGGAAACTACGCACCTGCAGATGCTATCCCACAGCCAGTATCTGAGTATTGTAGATGATGAGAGATAGTAGATAGTCTTGGAATTGATGATGACGTAATCGGAATATCGAGATCTCTCAGGCTGATCCCCCACCTGATTGCCTTCCTTGTTGTTTCCCGACGTGTAAGGAGTTTGAGAGAGTATAAAGAGAATATTGTACAGAAGAACAAAATGTCCATGTATCTGGTGTAGAGTGCTGTAGAAGCGGAACAGAATGACTGAGTTGTTGGGTTGTTCAAACTGCTCGTTTCAACTGATTTCAATCGCGTAACCAAGAATGATCTTTTATTGATAGCCGTGATCAAATAATGGCCATCAAACGCCACTAAACTTCAAAAACCGCCATCACTGCGACTATTTCCAGTACTCTCCACCTTCTATCGTTGTATAATACTGCTTTAGTCGATTTTTAAACCCCATTTTGCCCCAATCTCCCCGCCTTTTCGTTGCTCTCAGTGCTCATCTGTACGGTCATTCTGAGTGCTCAGGCTGCTGCTTGGAGAAGAGGAGACGCGAGGGTTTTCTGATTAGTCACGCCTCACTGTTATAGGAAGGGCTAATACTGCGCCCCCGGGGGCTAAAGTTCAGGCGCTACTTCCCAGTTTCCATATTAGGAATTAGCGTTTACCATACTTGCATTTACTAGCGAGGGCTTAACTGGCTAATTGCGGAAGGAGCTCCCAAACCAGAGGCTCATCGCATCTAGCCAACGTGTACGGAAAAGGCGAAGAAGCTGCAAGCGGATGTAGTGGCACCTTTGGGGCCGGTGTAAACAGACAGTTAGGGGTCCGCTTCCGTTGGAGTCACTGACAGACTTTTTGCCGATAAAAATACTCTATAGGGGTTTGTTTATTACGGTCACGTCAGTTGTATGTTCGGCTCGTTGGCCGAAGCAGGTTATTTCATACATATACGGCATCTAAGCGCTGCATGCGACATAGTTTAGCGAAAACGCCGTGGCAAACGCCGTGTCACTCCTTGTATACATGTCGTAACATGCAAGTCACTGTGAGGCAGTTTGATTATTATGGAACCGGATCAAAAATTAACTGTGACATGACACATTCATCGCTCAGCGGTTAGTACACAACCCCCGCAGTAACCTGTATACGCATTTGTACTAATTCTCCAAGGCATTTCGCATGCAAATAACCCGCTGAAAAATCACTCAAATACTCAAAACCTCCTGACAGTGTATCAATGCCTTTCTTATAGGTTACTCGCATCCGTTTAACTTACCGATGATTAACGCGTCTCGAACACCGAGTCTCTTCGCATCAAACTGCCAACGGCAACGGCGCCCTAGGCAGATGTACGGAAGCGGCTGTACTTTAGAGGGTTCTGTTAACCCATCCCGTGGCTAACCTTAACTTTCCTAAGTAAGAATAAACTTAAACTCTTTGTAAACTTCATTGCCATTTCCCCACATTTCAACCACAAACATTATTCAAATAATTGTTTCCTCTTCACTTATTAACGGAACATTTTATATAAATAGCAACTACGGGCCTTTAAAAGGTGTAAAAATTATTCAAATGACTTTTGCTAATTATTAGAAATGTTTAACGGATAAGAAATACCGAAATTTATGAAGACAGAAGCGAAATTACTGAAAATTTGGTACAATTTCGGCATTTCACAAATTTGAGAATTTCGGATTAATTTTAAACCACAAAATTAAAATTTGTTTTTTTGTTTTAAACCACAAAAACTATTGAAACGGAACGGAACGGAACCCATCGGAAAGATACAAAAAAGAAACCATTTACAAAATGACTCTACACGATAGAATTCACGCTTTGCAAATTGGCGAAGACTCTCCCTTCGATAAACTATTCGGTTCAGCCCCAGCCGGTCGGCAATCCACAGAAACAAGTGATTTCCGTCCCGGACATTTCGACGGGAAAGCAGCACAAATGGACCTCGTAATGGACATTCTGGACCACACAGGATTCATCCCGGAACCCTTAATTGAACTGGAAACCCGCTGGTTTTATAATTCCCTCGGTATTGACGATACTTACTTTGCTAAAGAAACTCCGGAGAATATTGCTAGTAATATCCATACTTTGTATGCCGCTAAAGTCTCCGCTTTTGCCCGTCGGGATCCTAATGGGTTACAAATACAATTAGAGCAGGAATCGGAGGATCACGCTTTATATATTGACACTTCTGTGCCAGGAATTGCCGATGTTTCGGGACCACAATACGAAAAACGGATTGATGAAAAGTATTTAAGCGGAGACGGCGTTTTCCGGGTTGAAACTTTCCGATCTCCGGTTGGAATTTCAAGCGAATATGCTGGTAAATTTGGATTCCCTATAGAAAGTACCGGAAAAGATGACGGAAATGGTACAAATTCATCATTAGCTCAACTTCGGCTTTATTTTGTAACTCGTTGTAATTTCCCAACAACCACAAATCAAATTTCCGGGCCTGAATTAGCTAAAATCGCCGATTCCGCTTTCTGGGAATCCGCAACGGATCGTACAAAAGCAATCTACCAACGTTTACTCCGCAAAGCCGCAAATCGCACTGGCCCGGTTTTGGAATACTACGATTTACCCGATCCACAAGAGAAAAGACTGGTGATTGCCTATCCGAGAGGTTCCGCTCCGAATTATTTCTCGGCACTTTCCGATTTGTACCATTATTACGGATTAACTTCACGCCGCAAATACGTTGAACAGTTTGCAAACGGATATTCCGTTATATCTTTGTACTTGGCTGTTTCCCCAAATGGTAATGGCAACCGGAATCGGAACCCGAACTCCACAAATGGATTCCCTCCGATAAATCAGTCAATTCATCAAATTGTAAAGGAAGCTTCCCTTTTGTACTGCTTACCTCGGAACAGATTTGCCGAGTGTTTTGCCGAGGGGAAACTTTCTTTACAAGAAACTGTTTATGCCCATTGTGTAAGTATTTTTGTATCACATTTTGTAAACCGTCTCGGCCCAGAATACCGAGCTTTGTGTACAAAACTTGATAATTCCGATCCAGCGGAAGCGGAATTACTCGATAAGGTGAAAACACGGCTCAGAACGGAAACTTATACTCCGGAACAAGTGGCACAAATACTAGAAAACCATTTGCCGCTTGTGGCGCAATTATACGCTCAATTTGCCGACGTTCACTATATACAATCGGACCGAGAAGGCGGCTCGGAGCTTCCGACGTTGTCATATCAACGTTTAACCGCTGCTGCGCCACTTTCGGATGAAGAATTGGCGGAGAAAATGCGCGTTCCGCACGTGACAGCGCCGGAATCCCGAGTTTTATCCGCTGTGGCGCAGTTTAACGCTCATGTTACAAAAACAAATTTCTATACCCCAACAAAAGTCGCGTTAGCGTTCCGAATTTCCCCGCAATTCCTACCCCGCGATGAATATCCTACCCCGCTTTTCGGCATGTTTCTTGTGGTTGGTGCCGAATTCCGAGGATTCCATTTGCGGTTCCGAGATGTGGCCCGAGGCGGAGTTCGGCTTGTGTTATCCCGAAGCGCAGAAGCTTATGCGGCTAATCGACGGCAGATTTTCGACGAAAATTACGCTTTAGCCGCCACTCAGCAACGCAAAAACAAAGATATCGCCGAAGGCGGGAGCAAAGGCGTTGTGCTTGTGGATTTCGGAGCGGAAAGCCGAGCGGAAGCGGCATTTAAACAGTATGTGGACGCTTTATTGGATTTGTTGTTGCCAGGCCAATCGCCGGGGATTAAAGAACGATTAGTAGAAGTTGGGACATTCGGAATTGAAGACGGCACCACAAACGATTCCACCAACGGATCGGAATTACTATTTATGGGACCCGATGAAGGAACAGCTGGTTTTGTGGATTGGGCAACAATTCATGCACAAAAACGTGGTGCCCCGTTTTGGCGGAGTTTTTTCACGGGCAAATCGCCGAAACTCGGCGGAATTCCTCACGACGTGTACGGAATGACATCGCTTTCCGTGCGGGAATACGTAGAAGGAGTTTACCGAAAACTCGGGATTGACGGGTCTAAATTACGGAAGTTACAAACGGGAGGACCTGACGGAGATTTAGGTTCGAATGAAATTAAATTATCCACAGAAATGTATGTGGCAATAGTTGACGGATCAGGAGTTTTGTGTGATATTAATGGGTTACAAAAACAAGAATTAATCCGATTAGCGGAAGCTAGAATTACTGTGGCAAATTATAATTCGGAATTATTATCGGAAAATGGGTTTTTTGTACCAGTTGAAGCGGCAAATTATAAATTACCAACTGGTGAGATTGTGGCAGACGGATTTTCATTCCGGAATGAATTCCATTTGCGCACAGATTTCGGATTTGACGTTTTTGTACCTTGTGGTGGTCGACCGAATTCAATTGATATCCAAAATGTCAATCGGCTTATCCGAGATGGTAAATCCACAATTAAAATTATTGTGGAAGGCGCTAATTTGTTTATTTCCCAACCAGCTAAAATTCGGCTTGAATCGGCAGGTTGTATTGTGTACAAAGATGCTTCTACCAACAAAGGCGGAGTTACAAGTTCATCATTAGAAGTTTTAGCCGCATTAGCGCTGTCGGAAACGGAATTTCGGCATTTAATGTGTGTACCAGAAAATGGTACAGAACCACAATTTTACCGAGATTATGTTAAAGAAGTACAAAAACGAATTAAAGAAAATGCTCGGCTAGAATTTGAATCTTTGTGGAGAGAAAATGCTAAAACAGGTAAGCCGAGATCAGTACTTTCGGATGAAATCTCGGGTAAAATTAATGAACTTTCAACCGAAATTGCCGTTTCAAGATTGTGGCAGGATTATAAGTTCCGAAGTTATGTTTTGAAACAGGCATTGCCGAGATTATTGGTACAAACAGTTGGATTATCCGTAATTTCGGAAAGAGTACCGGAAAGTTATTTGCGTGCTTTGTTTGGTAGCTTTTTAGCTGGTAGATTTGTTTATAAAGTTGGAGTTGATGCTAATCCGTTTGCGTTTTTTGAGTTTGTGATGGAAGAGAGGGAGAAGGCGGCAGCGGAAGCCGCAGTCGAGGCGTAAGCGGAAAAAGCCGAGGCTGAGGCGGAAGAAAAAATTGAAATTGTGTTTGAAATGGAGTTTGTGGTGCCGAAACGGAACTTTGAATTTGTGGCACAGATTTTTGTGACTTGGGAATTGTATTTGTGGGTTTTGAAGTTTGTGGCGTAAGAAATATTTGTGGCGCGGAAATTGAAATTTGAATTTATAATTTTATTTATATTTGTGATTGAAATTTTTAAAGCCGAACATTTGGTTAATTTTATATCGAAAAGTTGAATAAAAATGGTTTGAATTGTATTTGTGGTTACCGAAGTATGTTGAGAAGATCCGAAATATCCCGAGATATGCCGAGGTATGCCGAGAAATTGAAGTTTTCAATTAGAAATTCCGCTAATTTGAAGAATTGGAAGAAAGAATTAAATATCCAATTAATAATTGTTAGAATTTAATAGAAATACACAACTATTTATTAAATGATTTTATATTATTGATTAAACTGACCGAAGTATGAAGGAAATGAAAGAAGAGATAAGGAGAAAAGAAGGAGGAAATAACAGGATTTTAAATAAGATAATATCTAGTAAAATATGAGGAAATAAAGGGATAAAAAGAATGATTAAATGATAATGAAAGGATAATAAAATTATAGAATAATAGGAGAATAGAAAGGATAATAAAAGAATACTCAGAAGGAGGATAAAATTGGAATCAAAAGATTCTATCAAAAGATAATATTAGAAATATTAAAAATGATAATAAAATGTAGAATAGAAATAAGAATAAAAATATACAATAAAATAAAGAATAAAAGGATAATAAACTAAGAAGTGAAATGGATAAAATGATATAGAAAAAAGGATTATTGAAAAGATTGTAGAAAAGAAAGTAGAAAGATGATAAAAATGATAATAAAAAGAGAAGAAAAGAGATATTAAAATAATAATAAAAAGAATAATAAAATAATAATAAAGTAATAATAAAAAGAGTAATAAAATGAAGAGAAAAAAGGATATTAAAAGGTAATAATAGAGAATATAATGTCAATAAAATATAAGTGTAATAATTAACAGCTTACCCTTATAAAAATATATAAGAATATAACGATTAAGCTGTAAATATGATAATAATTTGGCTGAAGATTTGCTATTTTTCGTTATTTTCTACTTGTTTTACCTCTATTTTCTACTACTTCTTTATTTTCTGTTATTTTCGTCTATTTTCTGTTACTTTCCAGCAGTTTCTCCTTCTTTTGGAAACATTTATTCTTCTTTATTACCACTATAATGTCTATATGAATTAGAAATTCATAAAAATCATTTACTTTTCTATATATTTTCATAAAGAAGAAAGAACAAAGGAAATAGAATAAATAATAAGAGAAAAGAGGAGAAAAAAGTATGGAAAATTAATAAAAGATTAGAGTATTTTTTGATCTTTTAAGTATGAAAACCTTGAAAATATTCAGTTTATTAGTAAATAATTCAATAGAAATGCCAGTAATTTTATTAATTCGCAGAATAATTGTTGTAAAATAAATAAGGAGATAATTTAATTATTACAGATGTAAAGATGGAAATAAAAAGGAAATAAAAGGAAATAATGAAGGAAATAATGAAGGAAATTAGAAGGAAAAATATGGAAAATTAAAAAGAGTAGGAAGTAGAAAGAAAGTAGAAAGAAAGTAGGAATGAATTAAAGGAATAAAAAGAAGGATTTAACTAAGAGAAAATATAAATAAATACTAAATAAACGAGAGAAATGTAAGAAAATAAATAAGAAAATAAATAAGAAAATAAATATGAAAATAAATAAGAAAATAAATAAGAAAATAAATAAGAAAATATATAAGAAAAATATAATAAGATATACAAGTGAGTAAATAATGAAACAAATGACTAAATAAATGACTAAATAAATATGAAAACTCCAGCATTTATAAATTCTGGAAATCAAATAATGCGAGAGATTATAGAGAATTTTTTTTTATAGAAAAAGGAGGTGAAAGAGAAAAAATGAGAAAAAGAAAGATATAAAAATTGAGGAGAATAAAGGAAGAAAAAGAAGAAAATAAAGGAAGAAAAAGAAGAAAATAGAGGAAGAAAAAGAATAGAAATTGAGGAATTATTGAAGGAAGAAAGAGGACTAATAGTGTAAATAATAGAGAAATAATAGAGGAAAAATAGAAAATAATAGAAAATAATAGAGGAAAAGTAGAAAAAAAAGATAGAGGAATAATAAGGGGAATTTAAAGAAAGAAAAGAGGAATAATAGAAGGAATTTAGAGAAAAAATAGAGGAAAATTAGAAAAAACCATAAAAGAATTATAGTAGAAAAGTTGAGAAATAACAGAATAATAATAAATAATAATAGAAGAAACATAAAAAGAATTTTGAGATAAAAAAAAAGGGAAAAGAAACATTGAGGAAGAATAGAGGAAATTATGAGAAAGTAGGCAAATAATATGGGAATCATAAAGGAATCATATGATAAAAAATGGCGGAATAAAAATAAAGGGAAAAGTAGGAGAATAATTGGAAATTAATAGGGTGAAAATAGAGAAACAATATAAGAGAAATAGCCGAAAAATAGAACATTATATAGGAAAATTGTATTTATTCTAAATGATAGTATGCAATTAATATACATAATATGTGATTGAAAGTTGATAAATGATGGTTGTTAATTTAGGAATTTTGAAGGAAATGAATGTAGAAATAAGGAAAAAGGAGGAATTAGAAAGGAAATAAAGAGGAAATATAAGAGGAACTATAAGAGGAAATATAAGAGGAACTATAAGAGGAAATATAAGAGGAAATTAAGAAGGAAAAGAAAAGAAAGAAAATAGAAGAAAGAAATCTCTAATGAGAAGATGAAATAATTATATAAATTATGATAAAATTAATAAATCCAACGACGAAAAACCATAAAAATCAACTGGTAAATTCGAATTTCACAGAAATTAAATTTGGCCGAAGAAAAACGGAAAAAAAAGCCCGAGATATTCGGCAATTTTCGGCATCGGAAATGCCGAGCAGTGGATATAAATGAGTAAAATTTAGAACTATGGAGAAATGGTAAAAACGAACACAATTCTATTATTTAGTGACTAATATAATAATTAAAAATACAATAAATTACTCCTTTTTGGTATTAAAATGAAGGAAAAGCCATCGGAATGGTAGAAATAAAAATCCCGAAATTCCGATTCCGAGAAAAAAAAAAGCCTCGAAAATTTTAACCCCGATGAGGTTCGAATGGACTTCAAGTCTCATTGCGTCCTGAATGTATGAAGAGCCTCTTTGGGACCCTGTTATGGGACAGATCAGAGGATTGATGAATTCATATAAAACAGTGGTATTGGTGGGATTCCTTTTAGATATGTTACAGTATTATATGGTAATTAAAGAGGGAAGTTGAATTTGTATATAGGAAAATTGTAGTGGGGTATAAATGAGTATAAAGAGGGGATATTTACGTTCTTATCATGAAAAATTCATTATGGAATTGTTTGTGATGATGTAATCACTTATAACGCCAAGTCCAAGCCAGAATATGATTACGTGATACTTTATTATCTCAATTATTTGTAAACAAAATACAGAGGAAATAATGGAATAAACGTCAAACATCATACTACCATTCCTACTACTTCTAACAGTCATCATCATAAAAGTATTTTATCTACTCTGAATACAGAAAAGATAAAGCAATATCCCAAAACCTGCTTGTCTTTACTTCACCGTGTATAGCTTTCAGATTACATAATCATTTAACATCTCCTACTCTACTACTATAACTACGCCTTTCTCTACAATAACTGGAACTAAATATATCAAAAATTACTCAAATATAGCAACCCGTCTGTCTAGATATTCCCATAATATAATTATACCCAAATTCAACCCCTTTTCGCTCTCAAATTGTTCATTTAATGGCAATTCATAACCTGTCCCATAACAGGGTATCTCATATGCCCCAAAGGCCCACCATACCAACAACATCGCTTATTATTTCCTCCGTTCTTCCTATTTATCCGTCGTAAAAGTTTCTCCCTTAATAACCTCCTCATTCAACAATTATTATACCTATTTTATCCCCGCTGAAAAGGTTCTCGTTTCCCTTGTATTTCATACTTTTCAATCCCCATACTATCTTCTCCGCTTCATCCTACATCATCTCCGCTATCTCGCGACTCTCCACCCTATCGTTTCCGTCCCATTTCCCACCCCTCCACACTCCACAAACTATTACGGAAATTGTTGATAAGAAAAACACCACAAAATCAAATCATCGGCTTTTTCTTCCCCGCCTTCCGCTTCTCCTTCCGCTTTTCTTCCGATTTCCTTCCGAAACTTCCTAATACGGAAACCACTCAACACCACAGAATGAACATTTCTGTGTAACTTTTTTATTTCCCCCAACCTCCTTTATTACCACAAAAACTCCACCTCCCAACGGCAACTTAAAATGCCGCCGTGGATACCACAAAATATACAAAAACGGCTATTCCTGCATATTCTGTCACAATTAGCGCTCATCTCTTCCGTTGATATCCCAACAATTACCCTTTCTATCGGTACATCCGCACATATTTGTTTACATGATGTTTTACTTGACACAGAAAGATTTTCCGTTCCGGGTTTGTACTTCCGTCACGGAGTTATCGGAACGCTTGAAATGGAATTAACAGTTAGTGGTATTTTGATAAAAGCGGAAGATATTATATTTGTGGTTGCACCATCGGAAGAAATGTTGGTGGGAGTTCGGAATGCCGAAACGGAAGTTTTAGCAAAATTAGCACAAAGTACTGCAGATTTAGCTGAAAGTATTTTAAATGATGGATTAAATGAATTTGTGGATGAAAAAACGGAAGAATTTAAAAATGTTCCGTCATCTTCTCCGAAATCTGCTTTTGTGTTTAGTGGAGTATTTTCACGTGCAATTGAAATTGCTTTATCTCGGCTTAATGTGGAGATTTCACGAGTGAAAGTAAGAGTTGTTATTGATGATTCCGTTATTGATTTGTGTATTTCCGAAGGTAAATTTTGGGTACAAAATGGTGAAAGAAATTTAAAACTTTCTAATATTGAAATTAATTCTTTGGAGAAAACGGAAAAGATAGCGGCAATCACCAGGGAAACCACGACAAAACCGGAGAAGATAGATCCGGTATCTTCTCCGGTCGGGCCGATTACGGAAGCAATGTCGGAAACAAATTCTTCAGAATTTTCAGATTCTTCAGATTCTTCAGATAATGAAATGTCACAAATGATGCAAACATCTTTTTTATTATCTCCGGAAGAGAAAACACTTTATATGTCGGCAATTTCGGATGTTCCGCGTCGTGTCACAACTGACACAACTGACACAACTGACACCACTGACACGGCATTACCAACAGTTACCGAAACTGAAGAAACCACAGACACGTCACCATTACCAGAAACGGAAACCACGGGGAAACGCGTCCGCCTTGCATGGATTTCGGATATTTCCGTTTCCGTTTCGACTTCCGCTTCCGCTTCCACTTCCGAAAGTTCGGTACGCATTAAAATTTCACCTATACGATTAGCTGTTTGTGGAGTTCCGTCAATTGCCTTATCAATATTTTTGTGGCTTGAACGCCACAATTCTCGTCATAATAATGTTAGATTACGCCATAATAATCGGCATTTTAAGCCACAGTTGCCTAAAAGGGAAGGTGACACAATCATAAATTTACAATTACGCCACATTTTCATTGAATCAATTCAGCTAAGCCTCACAGAAGAAATTAACGGAAATGGTGAATTTGAATTAATTGCTGCGCCACATGATATTAGGTTACGTGTTTGTGGTAATGGAATTGATATTACGCGTTCCGAAAATGGAATTTTTGGTTCAATTAATGCCGTGTCAGTTGTGTCAGTGACAGGCAGTGACACAGGCAGTGTCACTGACACGGTGCGCCACATTTTCCAATTTACTAGCAATTCAGCGGAACCGGATGTTAAATTTGAATTACTCAATAAAGGGAAGAATTCGCGCGCCACAGTTTTATTACCTAATGCGGCAGTGGCGCAGTTTACTACGGCAGATTTGGCAGTTTTTGCCGCTGTCAGTGCCACAATTAGTCCAGTGATAGAATTGGCGCTTAAACGTAATGCCACAAATGCGCCACATACTGCCATGACAATTGCCGCTCAGCCGCGTACTGACTTTGTGGTTGAAACTGCCTTGTGGACTATAAAATACATTGGAACAGCCGCTTCTGCCGTCTGCCATGTGCTGCCTGCCACATACAATTCTGCCACAGGTCGGCTAAGTTGCCGACAGATTTCTGTTCGATTTAGCGCTGGCAGTGGTGTCACTGCCACAATGACACTTTCGGATGTATCTGTGGTTCAATCTCGGCCTAAATCGGAGATTGAAGTGGCGTTAACAGATTGTAATGGACGGATTAAATGGCTTGTGGTGCCGTGGCAGGCGGAAATTGGGTTTGTGAAATTTGTGGCGGCATGGCAGGATTTACAAACAATTATGCGGGAAATTGGGATTGTGGCTGAGGCAGTGACTGAGAAAATGACAGCGGTTAAACCGTATGTAATACAAACAGATTTCATGCCACAGAAACCACAAACTCCGACACAAATTACTCGGAAAGTTCGGCTGACAGGCTCGGCATTCCTTGGTTCGGCAATTCCGAAACCTCGTGGCAGTGGCGCAGTGAAAATTACTAATTCGGAATTATCGCTGCGCCTCCCAGAAGATATCGGTGTGGCAGAAATCCAGCTGAGCCACATTTCTGCCGTGCAACCGGTTTGTGGCAATGTTGGGCCTCATGTAAACGCGGAATCTTTGTTGGTACAATTACTGCAAGGCAGTGACATGACTGACATTGTGGCTCGTGTCAGTGGTGACAGCGGGCCAATGATTGTGGCGCAGTTGGGTCAGGATGATTTTATTACCGAAATCGGCATATCGGGAGCTTTTGTACATTTGAAATGTGAATGGGCGGAATTGCTGAGTGGCAAAACGGACGGAAATTCCGAGATTGCCATGGCAGAACCCGTGGCAGAAATTTCAGTAAACTCAGCTGATAAAAGTGACACGAGTGACACGAGTGACAAGAGTGACTTAAATACTGCCACGAATTCTGACTCAACTGCTTCAGTAAAACTCAGATTCCATCACTGCGGCATAACTATAATTCCCTACACACTGCCGGCTCAGCTTGTGGCTGTCACCGATGGCACTGCCACGGCAGCTTTCTCTGCCACAACTGGCATCCGAACTGCCAAATTATGCTTACAAACCACAGAACTGCTTCTAGCTGACACGGCAGACCCTCAGGCAGAATACTGGAATGTCCCGCGTTCTTCTGCCATGGCAGGAGTGTCTAAAACTGCCATGTCACTCTTACGACACGGGTTTGTGCCTATCGGAACTTTGTCATCGGTTAAAGCGGAATTCACGGCAGAAAACGCCGAAACTGCCATGGCAGTAGGCAGAACTATATTAGATTTGTGTCCTGACTCGGCACACACTTTACTACAATTATTCGGTGACTTACGACCGGAAAATGACTTACAAAATTGGTTTGAATCGTTTAAAACGGAAATTCCGCTTGTGAACGTATTCCGAGATGTTACAGAAGATGCATTTGTGGTTACCGAATCAATAGAAAAATATGGTAAATTCAAAGACGGAAGCTTTGAATCGGAATCGGGAACTGCCATGGCAACAACAATTAAAACTACCACAGAATTAAATCCACAAATAGATGGTACTGTGACACAATTCGGTTCTTTGTATATCCGAGAAGATTATATATCAACCACAAAGTCACTGACAAGGCAGTCAGTGTCAGAGGCGCTTAAATTATCACTGACACGAGTGACTTTGCGGCTCCGAGACGGATTTGACTGGCGGCAGTCACGGGAAACCGTGGCAGGAGCGGTAAAACGAGTCGGAGTCGCTGCCGCAGAACGCCGAGGTTCAACGGGATCCAACGGGCCGGCAGGAGCCGAAGAGGCGTTGTTTGGCGGGTCACTGCACGTGGCAGCGCCGGCAGAGACTGACGCGGCAGAGTTTGCCGCTGCCGTGGCAGCAGCTTTAGCGGGGCAGCGACAGGCAGGGCAGCGGGAAGCGGGGCAAGCGGGGTTAGCTCGGTCTAGGAAGCCGAAAGTGATTGTGGAGTTGACTGACGTTGATGTGGCAGTGGATGTTTTCGGCAGTGAAGGCAGTGAAGGCAGTGAAGGCAGTGAAGGCAGTCAAGGCAGTCAAGGCAGTGAAATGCTTCCGTCATCGTCGGCCTTGAATCCATATTTGGAAGGTGGGGACTCTAATAGTGATATTGTACCATCTAATGGCAGTGACTTTGTGGCTGATACAACATCTGTTGGTACTGCCTCGGCAATCCCCCCGGCAACTGCCTCGCCAACTGCCTCGGCATGTATTACTGTCGGTAACGCGGAAGTGTTAGACGCCGTTCCGACATCCTCTTGGCACAAATTACTCGCTTATAACCGATCTGTTGGTGACAGATCAGTTGGTGATTGCCTTTTAAATTGCTGCGCCACAATTTACGCCACAGACGCCACAACTTCATCACCTGAATTGTTTATTTCAGCCACAATTCTACCTTTGCGTCTCCACGTAGATCAAGATACGCTGGATTTCCTAATTCGGTTTGCCGATTTCCGAGATTGCCGTTTCCAGCGTGCTGCGCCACCGCCTCCGTTTATTTCCCGATTCGAACTACAATCAGTACCAATTGTACTCGATTATAAACCGAAAAAAGTCGACTATGGCGGGATTCGATCCGGCAGAACAACGGAATTAATGAATTTCTTTGTACTTGATGAGGCGCGTATGACGCTGCGCCACGTTTTACTACATGGGGTAAGTGGGTTTCCCAGATTAGGCGCGCTGCTGCATTCTGTGTGGTTGCCAGATATCCGAAAACGGCAATTGGGTCCTGTAATAGCTGGTGTGGCGCCTGTAGCGCCGTTTGCCAGATTAGGCGCCGGCGTTAAAGCTGCAGTGGCGCAGGACGCCACACCTAGAGTTAGAGTGGCTCGGCTGACGCGCCATACTGCTACCGGATTAGCTCGGTTGGGGGCTCAGCTTGCTGCAGGTACTCAAGGAGTATTGGAAACTGTAGAAGCTGCATTTGGAGGTTCAGGGGCGCAGTTTCGAGTGCAGGAGGCGCAGCAGGTGGCGCAGCAAGGTTCTAATTTAGATTCTGAACCGGAATCGGAATCAGATGAGCCACATAGCTCAGAAAGGCAACAAGTAGTAAGTTTATATGCTGCGCCACCTGCCACTTTAGGTAAAGGGATCCAAGAAGGGTATACGCGGTTTGGGCGGCATTTAAGTGTGGCGCGGGACGCTGTGGCTGGCGTTGGGGCGGAAGCGTCTCGAGCAGCTTCGGCGCGTGGCGCAGCAGCCGCTGTGGCTCGGGCGGCGCCTGTGGCTGTTATAAGGCCTCTAATTGGAGCTTCTGAGGCTGTGGCGAAAACTCTGTTGGGCGCCACAGCTCAGCTTGATCCGGAACAACGGGAGAGGGCAAGGGAGAAGTATAAGCCACAGTGAGGCGCAGCAGAGGTGGAAGATAGTGTGGCGCAGTAGTAATGCGAAGTTTTATGGCTTAACTAGAGGTTGGGAAATATATAATTGAGGCTGGGGGAAAGGCTATAAAAGATTGGCTATAAATGGTTAAAATGTGGCTTAGCGTAGGTGAGAGAAGCCGAGATGTGGCGCAGCACCTTCCGATTCTGCTATTGGGGGTTTAGAGATCACGTAATCTGGTTTTTATTCATATAAGTTGCAGATTATATGATTATATGAGCATTTAATAATTGCTGGTGGTTTCGGTTGAACGCATACTTGAGTGCTAAGTGACTAATGAGAAAATAAACTACAAGGCATTAGTAGTAGGTAAATATGGCTTTGGTTAATAGGAAATAGGATTATTTCAGAGGATATTGAGCGTAGAGCAGTGGAAAGATCGACGGGTTAGTAGTTGGAGGGCGTCCTATAAGAGGTGTGGAAGATTGGCATAATGGGAGGTTGCAACGGAAGTGATTAATACTATGAAGATGGGCAGCAGGAAGGCAAGGAGAGGGCAACTTCGGTGGGATTCGTATAATAGATATTAGAGTAAATAAATGTCTTCAAGATGACACTCATTATAACGAAAATCGTGTGATGAACAGCGCGGAATGCAAGGCAATGTTTAAACGATTACGTCATCGCTGAGTATGATGAGAACTTAGGTATTCATCAAGTCGCCTAAGCCTTGCTGTAATCATAGATAACTCTTCGCCATTAACATATTCATTTAGTAAATAGTCAATAATTACTGGAAATTATAATCATGTACTTCCAAACCCCTTTGTCGTACTTCTGCCATAAATATACGACTCAAGTGAGAATCCTCAAGTCGACTTTCCTGATTACATAATCATTATTTGTTGCTCTCCTACTCCTGCCGAGTTGAGACCTAAGGACTTCGAGTCTCTCCGCAATGCCAGTAGCACAGCAATGAGGAAGAACAACTAAGACGCCTTTCATTTTGACAACGATAGCACAGAATCCTAAAGTTGTATTCCAATTATTTCTTTTTGGCTTAGTATTTCTGTCCAAATATCACTTTCTAAAACCGTATGAAAAGCTCTGAAGAGAACTGGCATTCAACATTATATCCCGATTACGTAACCATTAAGTATCTACCGAAATGCCGATATTATCTGAGCTGAGACTTGAAGTCCTCTCTATGGCCGATCCTACGATATCCTTCGGCATAAAAATTCATATTATTGTTATATTTATCTTGATTATATTTAATTATTTAATAGTTTCTCGGCAGTTTATTACATTTTATAATATTCAATCTACTATATAGTGTCTTAGATACTCTGGTCTCCGGCTGAGCTTGAAATTTGATCCCGTTCCACTGCGCTGCGTAGCTCATCGGATGAAAAATAGAAAGATTATTGATGATGAATTTCTGGGAAAAGAAGAATAATGGAAAGTCTTATAGTATAATTATTGTAGTATATTAGTAGTAGATTTGTAGTATTCTAGTTACATAACCTGGAAGTCCATAAGGGAATCCAGTAGAATATCAAAGAGCAAATAGAACTATCTGAATAATGATAATAAATTAACAATCCTAACGACAATCGGCCCAATTGATAACTCAATGAAAGGGTTTTCAGGGAAATTCCTTTATTTCAATTACAGTGGGAACATCAATTGTTTACTTTATTCACTGTTACTACCGAAAAGCTCATTCATATCCCTTTTTCAGATATTTCTCTTCTTAGTATACCTGATCTGTTTCTGAAATCTTCTTCTTTCTAATCTTTATAAAGGGAAGTAAAAACCTGTCTAAAAGCTGTAAATCTGTTGTAAAATAATAAGAGTTCTCTCGATATATTGAGTAGAATATGAATATACCCGTTATGGGAATAATTTGGGGAGTTTCGTTAATGATAGAATGTTTCTTAGTGAAATAAACACCGTTCTATACTTATTCTAATGGAAAAATGAACAAAAGGAGTCTTAAATTTGTAACGGGAGAAAACCTCTTACATTTCCCACTAGAAATTTGGCAATTTAGGGGTGTTGTCTGATAAGATAAGTGTTTTCACTGTTCAGGGGTTTCTTATCGAGAAAGTATGACTCCCTCATCAATAATGCAATATACTGGTGTTTCCTTTCTTAGAGTCATCGAAGCCTCTATGGTTATTAGTACTATGTAGTTATTTAGATATTTAGATATTTAGATATTTAGATATTTAGATATTTGGATATTTAGATATTTAGATATTTAGATATTTAGATATTTAGATATTTAGATATTTAGATATTTAGATATTTAGATATTTAGATATTTAGATATTTAGATATTTAGATATTTAGATATTTAGATATTTAGATATTTAGATATTTAGATATTTAGATATTCAGTTATTCAGTTTTATTCAGTTTTATTCAGTTATTCCGTTATTCAGATATCCATATATCAAGATACTTCCTATTCCAATATTCAACTATTTCAATATTCTAATATTCCCTCACTCTACGAATCAACTATTCTATTATCATACTCTTCTATTATTTTACTATTTTGAGCTGCGAATATTCCAACATTCTACTACTTGGATAATTAGATATTCCAATATTCCCTTATCCTTCCATTCAGAGATTCCTATAATCCGATTTTCATATATTCCGATTTTTCAATATCCCGACACTCTCTTATTACAATATTCCATTGTTCATAGACTCATATAATTAGATATTCCAATATTTGAATATTCCACTATTCGCAAATTCCACTCTTCACAGATCCTGCAATTCTGCTATTCCAATATTATCCTATTTAGATATTCATATATTTGCTATTCTCTTCTTCTGCTATTCCGATCCTCCCCTATTCTTCTATTCTTCTATTCTTCTATTCTTCTATTCTTCTATTCTTCTATTCTTCTATTCTTCTATTCTTCTATTCTTCTATTCTTCTATTCTTCTATTCTTCTATTCTTCTATTCTTC
>JAKTRH010000133.1:0-34886 GCA_030579575.1 Sporopachydermia lactativora
AATTCTCTAATTCTCTAATTCTCTAATTCTCTAATTCTCTAATTCTCTAATTCTCTAATTCTCTAATTCTCTAATTCTCTAATTCTCTAATTCTCTAATTCTCTAATTCTCTAATTCTCTACCCAATACCTCCTTTTCCTAATTTTATCCTTTGTAATTCCAGTGAATCTTCTGTGAATATCACCAATGTCCCATTTTCCGCATTTTATTAGTTAGTTTCCTCTCCCAGTTCTACTGGATATCGTATTTTATACTACCAGAAGGCCGTAAACCAGAATACTGCTTTATAGAACACCCAAAGCAACGTTATTTCCTTCTTTTCATGCCTTTGAATACTCCGATGACTCTTTTTCCCTTTTCATACTTCCCATTTCATACTCCTGAATACCCTGGCGACTCCTCTGAGTTGTCAGCTTTTCCCCCGTTTCTTAATATTACAATTTATATTCAACACTCTTCAATGCTCTTTCAATATTCATCCTCGGCCCCCGAATCCCTCCTTTACAGCCTACTAACATATCATCTCAGGTCTCGTAATGAATCCCTTAAGGAAGAATGGGAAACACTTTCACACATTAAATCGTATATAATAGGTGAACTCTTCGCCACAGATGATCCAAACGTATGCAGATTAATCCCACGCCCTACAACCCCACATATTATTGCTTTACGCCCGATGGTCGTTAAATGCTTCCAGATAATTATATGCTGTCAGGTGCCTGCGCTGCGGGATCCTCGATTAGCCAATAGGGCGAAACCCGTAGATGTGTCTTTAAATGTGGTTCCTTCTAATCACAAGTTGATTTCCCGGTTTGTAGAAGCGGAAGCGCAGGGTTTGTTGGACCGAATGCTGCATGTGCTGACTGAGATAGAAATGTAAGTTACTTTTGAGAAGATTGGAAAGATTAAAAGGAAGATGCTTTATGAGATGAGAATAGAACTGTCAAGAGAATATCGTAAAAGCAAGCAGATGGAAGAAAATCCTATTATTTGAGAGAAAATGGTGAGAATATTGAATGAGTCGATATATTCTAGGAATACCTGCTAGGAATACCGGGACAATGTAATTAAATTCCTTATATAAGGGTTATCGGAACTGAGAATTGTGAATTTACGGAAGAGATTTTATCAAGGAATACTTTCTAAGAGAATCTCCTCCTAGGCGAATTCTGCCAGTTTTTACTGTATTTCTTGTATTCTATTTGTATTTTCCATCATTATTCTCATCCTATTTTCCTCCTATTCTCATCCTATTTTCCTCCTATTCTCATCCTTATTCCCGTTCTCATTCTTATTCCCATTCTCATCCTTCTAATCCCCAAAGCTCTTTCAGATATACTAACTTATCCCAGTGAACCCCACGCAGTTACTGCCACCCTAAATGCTCTCCCACCCCTGATGCGTAAACGACCAGTACTAACAAGAAAAATCGTAAACGGAATTGTAGGATTCAAATTCATCGACTTCCGTAAATACCACGGAATAGCCGATGGATCTCCGCCTTCATGGCCTTTTAAACCGCCAGCTTCCGATGCTTCACAAATGAAGGATCGCCTGACTGTCCGGTTTATAGAGAAACAGCTGGGACTCCTGGTAATCAATATTGTCCGAGGCGGGTACGCACAGCAGTATTCCGGACAACTCCAGAGGTTCCACGCGGCTTTACAAGCTGCTGCGCCACAGGAGCAGTCAAAACGTACGCCTGCGGTTAAATCTGAGCCTTCAGAGCCGGCAACTAAGCGGCAAAGAACCGGGAATAAAGAATCTTCGTCCCGTCCTGCTGCGCCTCCTCCGCCGGATAAGTACGCTTTCCTGGATTCTGTGCCGAATACTGTGCGTACAAAGGAATTAGCCGAGAGTTTCACCCTTATCGATCCGGCTGATCCGCTGGCCCAGTTTGATATCTCAGCTCTCCCGCCGGAGATCCTTGTAAACCTGGCTTACACGGCTTTAGTAGCGACAGACAGCGCTGCTATGACGAAAGCTTTGGCCCTGGTAACGGCTCGGCTGGAATCTCAGCAGAGTTTGAAGCCACAGGACGATTCTGAGCCGTCTACGGAAGGTCCAGAAGGTCCAGAAGGTCCAGAAGGTGCAGAAGGTCCAAAAGGTCCAGAAGCTTCAGAGGGTTCAGGAGATCCGAGGGCTCTGGGGGCTGCTGGGGCTCCACTCGGCGCTGGGGCGTCGTTTGTTCTTCCAGAACCTCGTAAACTGCAGCTGAAGGAGAAGAGACGGCAAGTAGCAAACGTAGTAGAAAGATTTTATCAGTTGAAAGAATCAGGAATTGCCGCGGCTTTAGCAGCAGAACCTGCTAATTCTTCGGCATCTGTTCCGGGATCTGCCGACTCCGGCGCGGAATCCAGCGAGGGTTCCCAGCGGAATTTGGCAGTGGAACGGATGGCGCTGGAGACGTGGACTTCCGATTCCTGGCTAGTTATTCTCACTCGGCTGATTACCCGAGGAATGAATGGCGTAGACGATCTGGCAGACGCAATGCGGGAGTCCCTGTTTGACTATTTCGTCGCTGGGTACCGGGAAAGGTTAGAAGTGGCTGTATCGTGGCTGAATGAGGAATGGTTTAACGAGAATTTGCGTAGTTTTCAGGGAAATGACGTTGAGCAGAAACCTGTAAAGTCTGAAACGGACGGCGAAAAGGCTGAGCCTTCGTCAAAGTACTCTGAATGGGCAGGTAAACTGTTTGACGTGCTGCTGGCTTATGTAGAACCTACAGATTCGAAGATTCTCCTGCGTCTGCTGTCTGATTTGCCAGAAATCGATGAGAATATGGTGATGAAGTTGAGGTTAATCTGTGTGGATCCTGGGAGAGCCAGCATGGGGTTCCGGGCGCTGAAGTTTCTGCTGATGATGAGGCCTCCTTGTCAGGCGAGTGTAGTGAAACTGTTGGAGGTTTTGCATGAGAGTCACAGTGATTTGAATGACAGTGTAGTGCCGTTGCTGAAGAGGTTTGGAGGTGAAAAGTACGCTGGGCTTGAGTAATGGGGATCGTAGGAGCTGTAGGGATGCAAAGGTGTGAAAAAAAAATAGGTAAGAGGGGTGATTGATGAGGGAACAAAGTGTAGGGGGCAGATCAGAGAATACTGAGAAAAAATGAGGTGGAATAGATGGTTGAATAGAGGATCAGTGTACTCTGAAATGTGAAAATGTGAGTGGAGTGGATATACCAGGGGATACCTGGAGGATTATAAGATTCTAGCAAAATATAATCGTTCATCCTGTAAGTTGTTTATTTGTAGAAACAAAAGGGAGAAGAAATGTATTGCAGGGCTGAGCCTGGTGATCATTAGAGCTTCAGTTTGACTATTTCAAGGTAATTCAAGGTATTTCAAGGTTATTCATCCATTTGTATCCTCCTACAAAAGGTATGAAAAGAGAGGAAAAACTCTCCTGGATATACGGTGAATGTTTAAGACAAGAAATTGGTATTTCTGGAAATTTAGCTGATATCTCAGGCAAACAAAAACTCGGAAAGACAGTTCTCAAGATGGTCCTGGTATTTCGTCGGATTACATGGCCCCTGTGTTTCAATATATGAAGCAATCAGGCATGATATGCTCATAAGGAGGGGAGTTTGTTCAGAACGAGAAAGAAACAGTCAGTCTAATTTCCTCCGTAACTATTATTACGTCTCCCTGACTCATATTGATCTGCCGATCTTAAGGCTTATGGGAAACTGGGAAGAAAGCACGTACGAGTTTACAGTCTTGAAGGATTGCCATAGGTAGGGGGTACAATAAACTGTGTAGGAGTAGTTTATCATACTTTCCTACATTATTCTGTTTGTCTTTCCAGTTGCCTTTCCATCAATTTAATACAATCTCGGTCTGAAATTACTCTCGGTGTTTGCTATAGTAAATAATGAATCACAAGTTATCTACACACTGTGCTACTAGAAGAACGGAACGAACTGCAGTGTTCAAAACATGAATTGCGTGTTCTCATCCTTATCAATAATGAAGAAAATTCCACCATCTTGTTGCCTACCAAGTTGTAGCACGAATTGTGCGTGTTTTTCCACTCCCGGGCCTTTCAGATGTGACAGTTGAGCATCATTTGTATGAAAAATGAGGAATCATCTCAATGACCGGTTTCCACATACATTCCTGAATCCTGTGAAGTATTGAATCAAAGGGTATACCATATATCTTCCTCATATAGTGTCCTAACAATATCTTATATCTTGTATCTCCTCATCTCTGTAGCTCACATATCTTGGAATCAAATATACATCCCCCTTCGGCCGAACAACTCAATACTCTACAGAAATCACATAACCCATCACAATTCAAAATACCCCACGTTTCCTACGCCTACACTCCTCGTAAAAAACAAAAATAAAGATACAAATTAAATATAAACCACTAGCAATTTCCAGTACTTCCATAGATACCTACCACACTATTCAAACATCTCCCCTACTTACACACCTGCTAGCTTATACAAATGACGCATCTGATCCCGGCAAGGAGCTGAATTGTAGTCATCACAACGCAGCTCTGCTACAAAATCTCCCTCTTTATATTGCAGCACCTCCTGAGCTGTATTTCTCATAGCTTGCAACTCCTCATCAGACAATTCTGAAACCGTAGCATCGTACTGCAGTGATTTGAACATCAGCTTATCTGTAACCTGAGTAACACCAGCAATAATACGTCTGGGAACAACTACAGTGCGATCATGGATCAGATAGTGATGAGAGTAGAAGTTATTAAGCATATCAGTCGTCATATGAGGCCCAGCAAACATATCGTTCAACATGCCAAAATCCCAAATAGATAAAAAGAAATTAGCAGTCTCAGACCGGTGGAAAAAGATAGACGAATCGTCTAATCCTCTTTCACCATACGTAGCAATCATTGCAATCTCTTCAGGCTTGGTAAATACTTCAGTGTTATCTACAGTTCTTACTTTCACCTCTGGTAACGTCAGAGTCTTCAAATCAATATACTCCTTCGGACCTTCCACTTCGTACTCTCCCGTCGGCAGCCACAGCGGGAGTCCAAAAGAAGCCCGCTTTTTCAACTCCTCTGGGTTTAAGAGGTAAGAATACAAATCTACAGTGTAATCCATAATTACAGCATTGGGATTCAACCACCACACCCACTCAATATTCGGATTCGCGTCCAGCAGGTTTTTCACCGCTTTCTGCTTCGCCCAGCGCACGTTATGACGCGTTACCTCGTCAGTATGAGACCTGAATTCGTCAATATCAACGAAAAGACATTTATACCCCTGAGCTTTACAGAATTTATTCCGATTCTTCTTCATTTGCTCCACTTTAAACGAATCCTGCAATTCCTCAGACTTGTGCGGGTCCAAAACTGTCAAAATAGCAATCTTAGAATTGTCATATGGCGTAGGAGTCTTTACACTAGACGGATCCCATTTTTTCTCACTTCTACCTAACTCAGCAGGCAGAAACTTCTTCCACAACTCCTGCACACTACGAAACTTGGTATTTGTCTTACTAGGGTGGTATTTCCACTGGCCTACAGAGATTTTATTCGCCTGCTCAGCTGATAACTGCCGTAGTTGACCCATCAGCTTAGCATAGTCGTAAGGCGGTTTATCCTGGTTTGATTCAGTCGGTTCGGCAAATGCGTCGTCCAGCGCGGCTTTCACTGCCAGCGCAGCGTCCAAAATCGGCACGGCAGTCTCGTCATGCGTGAATCCTGCCGTGTCTCCTTCATTGTATTTCTCTAAATCTCTAAGGAAGCTATGTACTTTCTCTGTGAGTTGAACATTTCTATCTAGAACTCTTAGTTTATCAAATCGGCCGGCAATGACGTAGTCAACGATTTCAAACGGTGCGACGTTGCCTGCTACAACAGGGTTGCGGATTTCGCCGTCCGCTATCGTCAGTTTCACGTCAGGGGTGAGTGGTGGATCAAATTTGAGAGTTTTGTATGGTTTCATAGGCAGGACGTTCTCCTTCTTGAGACCCAATGGGACGGTAGAAAACGGCAGGAACGACGACGCATGGTGGTAGATAGAAGAGCCTGTAGACGTCGTCATTATAGAGGAAACCAGTATGACCAGGAGGACGAGGAGTCCCACAAAGTATGCGGGACGTATTTCGGTAATTTTCATGGTGAGGAATGAGGAATTTGAGGAATTTGGGGGTTCTGGGACTTCTGAGGGTTTTGAGGCTCCTGCGGGACAGCTGGAACCGAAAGGAGTGTTTTGTGGTTTGTGCTGGGGGAGGTTGGGAGGTTGGGAGTTCGGAAGGACGGAAGGAACGGCGGATGTGCCGTGGGAGACTCGACGTTCTCCAAGAAGCAACCAGGAGTGGAAAATAGCGTTTGGCGTCTCGGGCCGACGCGGGGGACCGGTGATGGGACGACGCGTGGGAGGAAAAAAATAATGGAGTGAGACGTGAGGTAATGAGGAAAGTAGGAGGGTACCTGATATGGGACACGGAATTAGCCGAGGGAAGCCGAGACGGATCGCGGAATGGAGGTTGAATTCGGCTGAGTTTGGCTGACTTCGGCTGACTTCGGCTGACTTCGGCAATATGGACGTTACTGTGGGCTGTAAGACCCCGGATTATATAGCTACATTGAATCTACGACCTTTCTTGCCTACTTCTAACGGACTTGTCTCGTCTCTAACCCGTTAATAGCTAGCACCCAAGGATTAATATATATAATGTATACCGTAGTACTGAATGTATAAACCTGCTACTTTACTTCTTGCTGTTCTTGTTTTTACTATCGTCGAGGTCGTGATCGCTCCACTGTTCGTAGTCTTCGTCGTCTAGAGAGAAAATCGGTTCTCCAGCGGGTTTATTTGACTGCGCCGCAGGTTGAGCCCCCGATTTACCCTCAGTTTGGTCTGATTTCGCTCCTTGAGCTCCTTCAGTATCGATTTCATCGTCCATCTCCGGCGTCGGCTCCACTACGCCACTCAGCTGGCCATAGCCGTTATTTGACGGCCCAGCGTCCAAGCCTAAAGAGTCTGTACTGTCCCGGGCATCTCCTTTACCTCCTGCTGCCCCAGTGCCAGCGTTAGCCCCAGGAATATCTTCTAGAGACTGCAGATCATCCAGATCAAAGTCTCCTGCATAGTCGTCTTCCGACTGCGCCAGCTGACTGGACATAGCAAACCTCTTATTGTCTCTAGTCGGTCTCCATATATAAGCAATAGAAACAAACACTACAAAGAAGATGATATTAAGCCAACCGTCCAAAAGGAACCACCGAGACTTCCAATGGCTTTCTACGAAATCGGTAGTACTCATTCCTACAATCATGAAAGAGTCAAGGAAGAAAAACCCGAATATGGCAACCAGAGAACCCATAAGAAGTCTCCATAGAATACGGAACATGCGTACTTTCACTTCCTGTTTCCTGTCTGCTAGATATTTCGTAGTATTGTTCAGCGCAGTGAGTGTCCAAATGTAGAAAACAGTGAAAGTCACAGCCAGAGGCAGAATTACAAACAAAGACCAGTTATCTACGTCCTCAGGATCTGTCAAATAAGACAGCAGAGTATAAGCTGTTCCAAACAGGAAATGAATACCGGCCAAGGCCTGACATTTCCACATCAGTTTCCCCAGTGAGGGGCGCACAACTCCGTACCCAAGGCAGACTATCAACAGCATAAACAGTGAAAACGCTGTACGGAAAGAATTCAGCACTGATAGGATAATCAGATAGATTCTGCCAAACGTAGTTGTGCCTGATTGGTTCATATAGTCATAATAAGCCCAAATTGCAATCATTTCAAACACCATAAACCCGCACATGGCTGTAATGTATTTCTGCAGATTCAGAATATCATCACGGTACCGGAAATACTGGAAAAGCCAAAAGGCAAGCACTACAAGGTACGCCAGGGCCATCCCACCATAGAAGGAGAGTTTAGGAATCTGACTGGCAGCTAAATAACCATAAGCATTCTGGAATACTACTGTTCCTTTGTATTTGTTGTCACCAGAAGCATAGGATGCTACACAGTAGAAACCTGTTGCTGGGATAGTATAGTTTACAGCTTCAGGGTGAGCTGGGTTTAGTTTTACTGTTTTTATAGGTGCGAATTGAGTTTGAGAGTTTGGCAGGTCAGAAGCGTTGCGGACTATGTAAGTTCCGATTTTCGATTCGTCGCACAGTTGTTGTTTTACGGCGTGGGCATCGCATATGTAGGATTTTGGCTGATTTGTTAGTAAGGAGGGCGAAGAGGGGGAAAGGAGGGGAAAGGAGGGAAAGGAAGAGAAGAGAGAAGAGAGAAGAGAGAAGAGAGAAGAGAGAAGAGAGAAGAGAGAAGAGAGAAGAGAGAAGAGAGAAGAGAGAAGAGAGAAGAGAGAAGAGAGAAGAGAGAAGAGAGAAGAGAGAAGAGAGAAGAGAGAAGAGAGAAGAGAGAAGAGAGAAGAGAGAAGAGAGAAGAGAGAAGAGAGAAGAGAGAAAATGGAAGAGAACCACAGAGTTTGACAAAAATCAATGGCAATTTTGTTATAAATCACAGCATTTTCTTGTCTCTTCATATCTGTTGATGTCCGCTTCTGATACTTTTAGTAGAATTATTTCTTCCATCAACGATACATCTCAGCTTCCTGTTTATACGTCCAGAGTTCCATTAACTGAATATTCAACGTGAAACCCATTAAAATACTCGGAAAACATAAATAAAATGGCAATATTAGGATGACATTGTGGGTTTCAAACCATGAAGTCTTCAAATACTTCAGATACTTCAAATACTTCAATGACTGTCAAATAAAACACCATTTCAAAGGAAACCCAATAAAACCTCTAACATTCTAAACAACAAACGACTATTCCAAGTAGAAAAAAGTCCAAATTAAACTATTCAAACTAGAAAACAGAAAAAAAAATCCATAAAGTATTAGAAGATAACCGTAATGAAGCATAATAAAGCATAATAACAGACAAATTCAGCATGAGAGGCCAAAAAAGATCCTTTACTGCAACTGCAGAAAGCCCTACGCTCTACGATTTACGTTCTACGTTACTAAACAGAACCTACGGGATCTACAGAACAACACAGCAGTATTTCTGACTCCGTTGTTCCTTCAATTCCGTCCTCAACACGTTTATATCTACGCAAATTCCAGCATCCATTGGAACTTTCCATAGCCAAGTCAATTGCGTCCGAAAGGCCATTGAAACTTCGGCAAAACGGATTTCTCTTTGTCCTCAGGTTTCATTTCATTTCATTTCTCTCATTTCCTCTCCTTTTACTTCATCCCTTATATTCCATTCTATACTTACACCATCCTCAGTAGTTGAATTACCAATAAGATCGACATCTTTCCACTCAAAAATCACTATAGCGACCCAGTAATCCTGTGAGGGATTTTCGTCCAGTTTCACTACAATTGTCAGTAATTGAAGAAGTTGTAGAGATGAATAGGAATAAACGGAGATAAACAAGGATAAACACCGATAAACAGAGCAACAGGGTATACTAGAAATCACAGAATACAACAATTCATCAAAACAATTCCTATTTTCTTTCCATTATCCCCTTATTCCCTCTATTATCCTCTTATTTCCTCTATTATCCTCCTTATAACCCCCTTCCCGGGCCTCAGCGCACCCCAAATCCCACATACCCTCAATATGAGGTGTGAACTTCCCACCCCAGTCTTTCTTGCTGTACATTCCCGAGCAAACTTCCTGATTATCATAAGTATGATCAAGTTTCACTTCGTTAGCCAAAGCCATTACCACACAAGTGGCGAAGGCAATGAAACGAATCCAGGCTTTCGTCATTGTGGATTTTTCCTGTGGCTCGGATACTTTTCTGTGTCAGCCGATGCGGATGAGCCGAGTGGATTTGCGGATTATTACTCAGGACGGCGGAAATGCCGAGAAGAATGAATTACTGCGGCTCGGGCGCAGTTGAACGCGGATACTTCGGGGCTGCATGGTGATGTGAAATGACGCGAGTTATGCATGAAGGGACATGAGGCTGCAGGAGATGGAGTTGGGTGACCTGTTATTGGACAAATAGTTGAGGATGAAAGATGGGTGTTAGATGGGTGAGAGTATAGATGGGTGTGGCTAAGGGCATTGTGGATATAATAGACAGTTTTAGGTATGCTGTAAGATGACTGAAGAGTAGGAGTAAGCCTTGTGGAGGCGGGGAGTTTTGATCTGTCAGTGATGGGAGTGTCTTATTTATGTTCACATAATCGTAAATTAGCTAATTACTGATTACGTCATAATTTTTCATAGACTATCACTCTCGGACTTCAAAGCGCCGTTCTAAGAGCCGGCAGCTTCTCAATTGTTTTTTTTTATTTTCTAGTGTCC
This sequence comes from Sporopachydermia lactativora, assembly GCA_030579575.1. Lineage (NCBI taxonomy): Eukaryota > Fungi > Ascomycota > Sporopachydermiomycetes > Sporopachydermiales > Sporopachydermiaceae > Sporopachydermia > Sporopachydermia lactativora. Next base: position 10,293 of record JAKTRH010000133.1, read on the forward strand.
TACTGATGTCCGATTGGCTATATTTATGTAAGTCCCAAGCTTGCAGAATTCTCATCGAACGCCATAATTCACAATACTCTGTGTCCCAAATCAGGGGTCTATATAGTCTGTTTTCCTTTTCTGCCTCCCGTTATGGGACAAATTCATCCGAGCCGAGCCGAGCTGAGCCACTCCTTGCCGGTCCTAAACTCCGCTTTACCTCTTCAATACCACCGTTTCTTACTCCAAACCTACAACTGACCTTCCATATACTTCAGTTTGTATATACTGTTTGCTATTCACTAATAAACTCATCTGACCAGCAGATTAGCCAATTTGCGACCTGCGCATTTACCCTCCAGCCTCAGTATCTTCTCCATAACCAGGCTTTTCACTTCCTTTGCATTTTCTTCACTTCCACTTTCTCCTTGTAGAACACCCTTTCTTCTCCGTACCAGGTTTTCCCTGTTTTCCACTCCTTTTTTGACTTCATTTCTCCCTCCAATTCTTCCTACCGGCTCATCGGCTTCTGGCAGTAACACAGCATCAAATAGTTGGCCCGTGGCAGCGACCCGTGTACCACAGACAAATCCTTTGCCGCTTTTTTCGCCTCTGACGGGCCTGCTGCGCCTCCTACGCCACTTCCACCCGCACCAGTAACTTCCCCACTCTTCATACTATGGAATCCATGCAGTTTAGCGAAAGGATTGCTATTAGTCAGCGGAGGAACTCCTCCTCCGCCTGTTCCCCCACCTACAACCCCGCCATCCGTCCCGCGCCTCCTTACGCCTCCGCTTTGTCCCAAATCGCTCATATCTTTACGGAAAAGGTACTGTTCTTGTGGCGTTAACTCTGCATAGTTTAGAAACATCGACTGAGTGAAATAGCTGGAAAGCAGATCCGTCAGCTGGCCGACTTGTCCGCCCCATCCTCCTTTCGGAAGAGCAAGATATGTCCGTCGGATATGCCGAAACCCCGCATTTCTAAGCCGAGCCACCAACTTCCTAGAAGGGTAAACGTCCATTCCGCGCCTTTTCACACCCAAAGCCAGCTGGTCCCAGAAATACCGCTCATAATACGGCGGAGGTTCCGCCCCAGCGGCCCCGATTTCCACTCCAGCTGGGTATCTGGTATTTAATTGGTCAAAATCGGCAACTACAAACTCCGCCCAGCCCCCAGGACGCAAAACTCGGTACATCTCGGCTAAAGTATCGGCCCATTCATCGGTTTTCAGATAATACCACAAAGATTTAGCTACAATCGCCTGGAAATGATTATCCTCAAACGGCAATTGTGTATACGCTCTACCGGCAAATGGGAAGAAATTGGGTGGTCCGTCGTAAACTCCGGAATGCGCTTCCGGCGTCTCGGCTCGGAGGTGGCCGGTGGGGTCTTTACGAAGCCGATCTCGGCGTAATCTATATCCGTATACTAAAGCTGTCGGGTAATCTAAAGCTAATTGCCAGGTCCACTGGTCTTTCAGTACTCCTTGCAGGTCCAGCATCGGCACTGCTTCCGCTGTGGCTTCTGTGGCTGCCGAGAGTTGTGGCGAAAACAGCAGCCGGCCTTGCAGGAGGAACCGCAAAGCCATAATGACCCATAGTTCTATCAAATCTGTTTCTGTGTTTGCCGTGAACCGGGTATCTCCGGCTGACACGCGGCGCATTTGCTGGACGAACGATTCGCGGCGGGTTGCGGCGTAGACGAGGGCGTCGGAGGTTTTCGAGTTGACGGCAAAACGGTAGAAGGATTCCCAGAGAGATGTGGCGCGGGAGCGGAATTTGCGGCGTGGGGCTGAGGAAGGGAATGGTGTGGCAACTGTGGCGGCAACTGTGGCTGAAGTGCCTGAAGAGGAAACAGCGGTGCCCGATGCGGAAGTTGTGGATCCGACGGAACTGGCCGAGCCGCTGTGTGTGCCGAATGTGGCTGTTAGAGCTTTTGTAATACCCTTAGTAGCTCCGAATTCGGAAAAAGTATTGCCGCGGGCCGGCGGAGGCTTTCCCGAGGCTGAGTTTGTGGTTTCCGCATGCGGATCCGGCGACGGAGAGTGGCTGAGGGCGTGGCTGAGGGAGAAACTGCGGCCTGGGTGGTGCAAAGTGAGTAAATGGTGAGAAGGCCGAGATTCGGGGTATTTTGAGGCTTTTTCGGAACTTTGGGATGTGGCTTGTGGCGCAGCTTGTGGCGCAGAGGCTGGAGATGTGGCTGAATGCCTATTCTGGTGGGGTTCCACGTGATTTGCTGAGGAATCCGTCTTTGAGCCATCGGAAGGGCCAGCTGAGCCACCAGGGTGGCCGCTCGGCTCGGTTTCTCGGTCTGAATCGGGAAATGCGGGCATTACAGCTTGAATAGGCACAAATGGGGGCTCAATTGTGGCTTAGCAATGCGCGGGAAGGCGCAGCAGGTGGCGCAGCAAGAAACAACTGCACAATGCGTCCCGTAGGGCTGTTAAAAGGCATTCAGTGGCGGTGCCCAGGCAGTTTGCCGAGGCTGGTAAGACAATAAAGGTAGTGTGGCGCAGTTTTGCTTGAGAAATGTGGCGCAGGGAATAAAAGGTTCCGTTTTGTGGTGGTAAAACTCCGGGGAATTCCGATTATCCGTCATTTGGCGCCGTAGGACCGACGGCAAAGCCGTTGATTGGCAAAGATAAACAAGTAAAGCGAAAATTCTTAGAGCGGGCCGAGGGGTTTAAAGTTTTTCGGTAGGGCTACATGTACATGCAGGTATCTGCAAGGTTTCGGGAGATGCAGGAGGGTGCATGGAGATACCCTGAAATTGGGCAACCGTATGTAATGGGACGGGGAGGTGATACTCGAGGGGGTGTTATAGAGGGATGAAGGTGAGTAAATGCTGTTAAAAACGGTGGGAAATGGTATAAATACAACATGGATAGTGGTCAGAGTGTGTTTGAGTTTGTTTGGTCACTGTAGAAGTGTTTCAGAGCAAGATAGAGCTTGGCTTGTGATTCCGGAGTTGGCCGGTTTGAAGGTTACAGTGCGCGGAGAGCCGAGACAATGGGTCGGTCTGTGCCGGGAATTTACCGATTTTACTGGTTTTACGAGTGTCGTATGGGAGTATTCGTAGATTATGATATCATGGTAGCTAGTAATGTGGATAACAGTGGGCGCAGTTTGATGAATGTGCTTCAAAAGCGGTGATTATTGGCCTTCACCCTGGTAAGCCTGGGATAAGTCAAAGGTATTGTAGTTAAGCTGTAGTCGCATTTATTGCATCATTTAGAGGGCTGAAAATAAGCAGGGATAATAAAGGCTATTAGAGAACAAGTCTTACAGCAATACAGAGCAATATTTTGTAGAAAAAATCAGTTATTCAGTTCATTCGCTCCCGATATCCTCGAACAACCACTGCGGTTGAGGGCTCATAGCTCAATAAGGTTTATGTCTACTTGCATACTTCCGCAGGGATCTGAGCTAGCATTTCAAAGGCTCAGCTGATGTTTTGCAGACATAACAAGAGAAAGGCGCTATAACCAGCATATTGATCTTACAGAGGGAGTAGAATATATCAACTATTCAAAAAAAATCAATGAATTTGCAGGTATTTTGATATCTCAACATAGACTAGATCAGAACGTGAGATAAAGTTTAAGCAAGAGTCTATTTGAGTTCCCCACTTTATTTCTGAAAAGGGACATATATGCAGATAGATGCATAAACCGGCAGGACAGGGTGGATTCGAAGATGATGGAAGTGATTAAAAAGCGAATATAAGGGGAAATTAAAGGTGTAAACGGCGGCTGGAGTTACGTATTTGAAAGTGAAATTTGGATTCCCTGTGGAGATGTGGCTTCCTGTTTTCCCCCTTCAGGCGTCGCGATGAAACTTCCATGGAGATGTGAAGAACGTAGCTTCTACGATCTGGTTTGATACAGGACCTCCTGGTTGCCAATTGGGGTATAAATTGCTAAAAAAGAAACGTAAAATGAACAATTTAGTGCATTATTGCTTTCTAAGTTATCTCCGAGATCTGTTCAACCCGGAGTATGTATGCAATCGGCTTCATAAGCGTGAGAAGAACCTGTGCATCGTGTGATCCCTGCCTCAACGCAAGAGTTAGAGGATTCAGGCTGTTTTCAGTGACCTTGCTTTGTTCTTAGGCCATTGCCTGACCTAAAATTTCACGGTTAATTCATCGGAAAACCGTCCTAGTCGGGTCGGATATGAGGTAACTTTCTTCCTCCCAGCAGTGGTGGAAATTTCGGAAATGATGAGTATTTCTGTATTACGTGATACTTTATACTTTATGTACATTACATGCACTATCCTGCATCCTTATGCACAAACTTTCGGATCTGTAAATTACGGAAATAATTTGGCAAAAGAGGACGCTCCATACCCCTGAATTTGGACGCGCGTCTTTGGTAGATCTGAAGGGTACATTCAGCCACAATGACCAATAAAAGCAAATTAATCTTCCCGGCACACCAGCACTGGAATACCCACCAAAATATTTTTGTTTTGATTATATTTTAAGTTACCACTCTTCATACAGAGCAGTTATATACGATCGCAATATGAGCTCTACTGCTCTAGAGATATCGGAGATGTTAGGACCTTTACTGATTATGTCATCCTAAAAGATATATTCTTTACCTTCACATCTCCTTTCATTCTTTCTTCTACTTTCCGTCTCCTCTCACTTCACATCTCCTTTCACTTCCCGTCTCCCCCCACCTCACATCTCCTCTCACTACTCCCTCATAGTATTCATTTTTTTTTCTTCCTTGCTCAAAAATTTTTCACCTCCTACTAACTCTTCAAAGAACCTTGGAAACCACCTTTTCAGCTCCTCTCCAGATAATCAGCGGTCATTCCTGTATTCCTTCCTACTCCCCTTTCTATTTCCCCACCCCGATATTCCCCTCAACCCACCCCGCAACACTTCAGCGGATCTTATAGTCACAGAACACCTCAATGGGTACCGGCAAGAAAGAGAAACAGCGACGCGTCCGAGAGGGCGACGTACGCGATGGGAATCTCCGTGTGAAGGGAGAAAACTTCTATCGTGATGCTAAGAAAGTGAAGAAACTCGCCATGTACAAAGAAGGCCGTGCAGTGCGGAACTCAAAGGGTGAAATTGTTCAAGCTGCAACTTTCCAATCTAAGGATATTCCAAATGCCCGAGTTGCCCCTGATCGCAGGTGGTTTGGCAACACACGGGTCATCACACAGGATGCGCTGACGCATTTCCGCGAAGCTCTGGGGTCCAAAGTGAACGATTCGTACCAGGTTCTTATGAAACGGAACAAGCTGCCCATATCTCTGATAAATGAAGGAACAGGCAATTCTGCTACTTCTCCTACTGTTCGAATAGTCGAGACGGAACCTTTCTCGGCTACTTTCGGCCCGAAGGCGCAGCGGAAGAAACCGCGGCTTGCAGTGTCTGATTTCGGGGAACTGATTGCTCAAACAGCGGAAGTGCAGACGCAATATGAAGATAAAATCCAAAGTCAGGTAGAAGCTGGCCTGCTGACTTCTGATGTGGATAACGGCAATGAAGGGTGGTCCAACGAGGCTAAGGAAGCTATTTTCAGTAAAGGGCAGTCGAAGCGGATATGGAACGAGTTGTATAAAGTGATTGATTCGTCTGATGTGGTGATTCACGTATTGGATGCTCGGGATCCGCTGGGGACGCGGTGCCGATCCGTAGAACAGTATATTAAGAAGGAGGCGCCACACAAGCATTTGATATTTGTGCTGAATAAGTGTGATTTGGTTCCTACGTGGGTAGCGGTAAGTACATGAAAATTTGGTGGTTTGGTGGTTTGGTTGATGAGTTGAGAGGATATTTGGGTTATTTGATGGGATATTGTAGGAGAAGTTTACTGGTTGTAGGCACTCAATTGAGTTTTTGAAGGTTTGGGACTCAGCTGTTTTGTTTGGTATTTGAGATTGGTTTGACGGGATTTCTGTTTTCTTTGCTTGGATGTTTCTACTTTAATTGTAGGTAGGAGGTACAAGATATTCTTTTTCTGTTCTTTTCTCTTCTCTTTCTTCTCTTTTTTCTTCTTTTTCTTCTTTTCCCTTTCCTGATCCAAAGTTTAAGTCAAGTCACTCCTTGGTTTTGAAACCATAATCGTAAGAAGTGTCTGTTACAACTTTGGAAGAATAATATCGGTTCCAATTTATAAGACCTCGTTTTGAGGTTTTTCCGGAGCTGATTAGAGTCTCTTAAGAGTTGAGAATAGTGGTGTGGCTCAGTTGTGGCTTTGCTGTGGCGTAGCTCCTTGTTCCTATTTTCGTAGTAAAGAGGCGAACATCTTTTAGATGGGGTTGGTTAGTAAGGAAATGGGGTTCGGATATCAAGAGAAATGATCAGATATATCTGAGAATTGTGTTTTAGAAAGATGGAGTATTTCCATTCCTCTGTCTTGATATCCTTTTGCATTCTGCTTTCTTTTATTTGCTTTTACTTCATTTCCTATTCAACTCATTGCATTCTGTCAATAATTCTTGTCTTTCAGTACAAGATACTAACAAACAGGCTGCATGGATTAAACACTTGTCAAAGGACTACCCGACTTTGGCTTTCCACGCTTCTATCACCAATTCTTTCGGTAAAGGCTCCCTCATTCAATTACTGCGTCAGTTCTCGTCTCTGCACTCTGACAGGAAGCAGATATCCGTAGGTTTCATTGGCTATCCTAACACAGGCAAATCGTCAATTATCAACACTCTGCGTAAGAAGAAAGTATGTAATGTAGCTCCTATCCCTGGTGAGACTAAAGTATGGCAATATATCACGCTCATGAAACGTATATTTCTCATTGACTGCCCTGGGATTGTTCCTCCCAGCAGCAAAGACACTGAAGAGGATATTCTGTTTCGGGGGGTCGTGAGAGTCGAACACGTTTCAAATCCTGAACAGTTTATCCCTGCTTTGCTCAAGAGATGTGAGAGGAAGCATTTGGAGAGAACGTATGAGATTTCCGGTTGGACTTCTGCTGGTACGTTTTTAGAGCTTTTAGCTAGGAAGCAAGGGAGACTCTTAAAAGGAGGTGAACCTGATGAGAGTGGGATTGCTAAGCAGGTTCTGAACGACTTTAATAGGGGAAAGATTCCCTGGTTTGTTCCTCCTCCGCGGGAAGATGCTGATATGGAAGGAGATGAGAAGAATGAGGAGAAGCAGGAGACTTCTGAGGAGGCTGTGAAGGCTGACGAAGATGGGAAAGCTCAGGAACAGTCGGAAGACGGCGAAGAGGGCGAGGAGGACGAAGAAGAATGGGAGGGAATTAAAGACGAGTAGATATAGTAGAGTTTTCAGAGATAAATGTGAATAAATCAAATCGGCTGGGCTAGTGGTCAGAATTTCTATTTTCTTTCTTTCTAAGGCTATGTAGGTGGAAATTGCATCAAAAGATATAAGCGCAGCTGGAGAATTTTATGGGTACCTTATTTACACTCCTATTATCGTAGTTTCCCCCGTTTCCGGCCGTAGAAACTGCGACGGAGCGGATATTCCGCGGATTCCGTCTCGTACATGTGAATATGAATTATGCACATACTGCATATTCCCGCATAAAGATGCGTCTATACTGCATACAAAGAGTCCAAACAAGAAGCAAGAAAACCACACATAATGCAGCTAAACAGCTAAATTCGGTCTCTCGCCGCTACCCAAACACTACAAACAACCCCCAAATCCCCTCAATTACCCTCAAACCCCGCTTCTTTCTCCCTATCACTCCTCCTCCTCTTATCTCTCTCTCCACTTCCCCCCCCCCTTCTTTTATGCTCACGTCATCCATTATTCCCTTCCGGTGTTTGGGTTTTCCTTCTCCGCTTAAAACCGAAAAAGCATCTCCAAATACTCGGCAAACCAGAACAATCTGAAGAGGAAAATAATGACGAATTCTTCATTCTTTCATCCCAATACCTAATTTTCCATCATAAACGGCACATTTTCCACCCAATTTGGTCCCTCTATATTCACGCTGCACTCCTGGAATATTCATATCCTCATTTTGAAGCCTGAATTGCCCTCTTTTCCATCACTACTCATCGCTATTCAATCCATTTCGGCTTCTCGGCCGATTTCTACCGAATTTCCACAAATTACCCCGTCTAGCAACAGCCTTCCGAGGGTATTTCATGGCACAAACGTCTCAGTACACCCCAGCCGCCCGAACGAATGCCGCGCCCCACCAACAGGCCCCCCAGCTTCCTCTACAAACCCAAGAACGAATCAATATGATGCAAATGCAAGGATCTCAGGGTTATCCAACCCCTGATGGACTGGTGTCTCATCTCCCGGGCCCGGCAGGTCTCCAAATGCCCCCCACAGGTCCTGGGATGCCTGGCGCAGACCAGCAGTCTCATTCCCACAGCGCAGCGCTGATGGAAGCTCTGTATAATCAGTCACAGGCCAGTGAACCTCCTCACGCAGCTCAACTGAGGCAGCAACAGCATATTCTGTCTTCCCCGCAGGTTTCGGCGGGGTATATGCAGTCTGGGATGCTTGGCGGGGTTCCGCCGGCTGGAGGTGCGGGGCAGACAGGCGGGGCAATGTATTTAACGGGCCGAGAAACGCCAGTAATGGGCCCAAATCTCAGTCTTCCACGTAATTATTCCTCGCTTAATCTCATTTCCCAATCGCTATTCCGAGACGTTTACAGGCCTAATTTATCAGCCGAATTAGAACTGTTGCGGAGTTTTATTCCTAAATGTCGTTATGTATCGATTTCTACAGAATTACCAGGTATTATTGCTAGGCCTATAGGAGAATTCCGATCCACTTCAGACTACCACTATCAAACAATGAGATGCAATGCGGATCTGGTAAATATAGTACAGTTAGGACTCACGCTGTGGGATGCTAATGGCAATAGGCCAGAAGGATCCCCGAATGCGTGGCAATTTAATTTCCGATTTGACGTAGAAGAAGAAATGTTCTCAGCGGAGTCTCTGGACGCCCTGAGACGTATAGGCTTTGATTTCCAAAGGAGCAAAGAATACGGTATAGATAGGCTTGAGTTTGCTCAGTTTTTGTATGATTCCGGGTTGTTAATGATGGATAACGTAAGCTGGATAAGTTTCCATGGTGGGTACGATTATGGGTTTCTTACTTCGCTGCTGATTAATCGGGAGTTGCCAGCGCAGGAGGAGAACTTCCTGTGGTGGGTGAAGAAGCTGTTTCCTTCTCATTATGATGTAAAGTACATTTCTCGTACTTTGCGTGCTACTTTTAAAGGAGGCGTAGACGAACTAGCGGAAGAATTAAAGATTCCTTCCGGTTTGGCGTATTTTAACCCAGAATTAGCAATGATCCCCGGGGTGGCGTCGCTGCCAGTATCGCAGAAAGCTGGTGGACAGTCGCTAATGACTGGGGCGTGCTTTTTTGAGCTTTTGAGGTTGGATATGGGCGAAGATTTCACTAAAACGTTTGACTGTAAAGTGTTTGGGTTAGATGGGACCCCTGAGGAGTTGGATGGGAATGGGAATGCCAAGAGTGTGAAGGCTGAGGGAGAGAGTGAAGAGAAGAAGGCGAGTAGTGAGTGAGAAAGATAGAAATGTAGGAGATAAGAGGAGAATGGATGTAAGAGATCGGAGGTGTAAGAGATAGGAGATGTAAGAGATAAGAGATGTAAGAGATAAGAGATAAGAGATAAGAGATGTAAGAGATGTAAGAGATATAAGAGATATAAGAGATATAATGAGAGAATGAGTGGGTATCTGATTTTCTGGTAGGCCAATGACTGAGTTAGTGAGTAATTCGTAGGCCGAGGAGATGAGGAGGGGGCGAAATGCGAAATGGGATGAGATGAGAAGAATCTGAGAATCTGGGCTGATCTGAGGAGAAGCTTATTCCTCATCAGTTGTCTGGCTTTATTGTGCAAATCAGACAATTTTACTGATGAGCTGATCAACTTACTGGACAGCAAATCCACCAATTGAATCGCATGGGAGCAGAGGTTTCTTTTCTGAAGGGTGGAAAGGAGCCTGAAGGTGTGTGTCAGCATTTTCTTTGGTTTCCTCGATGTTTGAGTCGGCGTTGCCATCTTCGGGGTTCTTTAGGTTTTGCTCCTGTCAGTAGATTGTAAAGTCGGTAGTATATCTACTGGGTTGGTTAAACTCAGCTCCTATGCTCCTTTCTACACTGAAAGTTATATACTCTTTAGATTTACTGGTTTTTGGGAGTTTTTTGAAACAGACGGAAGATGAAACATTTTAATGGGGATTCTTCTACGGAAATTGCAATTCTTGACAGAATACTGTATTGTCATATCTGATGTTGAGCATATTAGTATATGGGTGGGCAGGTAGTATGAGATATACAACTCTGCTTTTATTTCGTTTATTCTATAGTTTCTGGTAGTCTTTTGTTTCTTATTTCTATTCCTATTTCTATTTCTGATTTCTATTTCTATTTCCTGTCTTCTATTCCTCTTTCCCATCTTCTATTTCATATTTCCTATTCCTTTCCCTTTCCTTCCTTCATCTTTCTCTTCCTTCTTTCCTCCCGTCTCTCAATTCCTTACTATCTTCTCCCCTAACCTTCTCACCCTATGATCAGTTCCGATCCACATGACTTCTGTAGATGTTTCAATAAATGCCGATGAATACTGCATAATGCTAAACGAGCAGGAAAAGTGGAGCAAAATTATGAAATATGAACTATGAACTATGAACTATGAACTATGAACTATGAACTATGAAGAAAGCAGCTTTTTACACACAGGGAAGGCGAGTTTTGCGAATTGCACACTTCTACAACGCATTCCTCTTCCTACGGTGCATTGCCTTCCACTGCTAACTTTTATTCCGCCCACAGGCCGCTTATATTCCCATATTCCTCGGCTGAAAGCCTTCGAATTGCTCTAATAAGCCGAAATTTCAATTCTTGTTCCGCAACATCGGGTCTCATCTCGGGAACTCCGAGGAAGGCTGAAAACTCCGATTTACACACCGTAGAGCCGTTGATAGCCATTTCCTCGGTAGAATCCCACAAATAGTAGTCAATTTCTAATTTTCTCTTCATTTTATTTCCCTTGAATATCACCACTTTCCCGTTTTTTATCTCCTCCGCCTCTCTTTTCTCGTACTTCGCCCCCCGCTCTTCTCGACATCGCGTCTTCTCCCAGCTCTCCTTGGCCCTTCCCTTCCCGGGGGCTTCTTGAGTTCCCCCTCCTCGTTCCAGTCCCCAGATTCTGTTCTGCTGTTGTAATTCACTCTGAGTGCTCTAAACTCCGTCTTTCTATCTACACTGCCCTCAAATACCAATTTATACCCTCATTCTACCTCATTTCTCTTTCACTTCCTCTCGTTCTTCCTCCTGATCTCCTCGTCCACTATTTCCGCTCACGTCATCACAAATAACCCTTATATCTTCCGCCTCCCCCTCCCCCTCCACCTTCGCGTCTCCTCCCAGCCGGCAAGCCCAACTTTTCACGGAATCAACGAGAACCGGCGATTTCGTCGTCAAATTGGAAGTCGCACAGGTCGTCAATGGAGAAGAGAAAACAGGGATTAAATGATTAAAATATAATCGCGGAAACTCAGATTTTCTACCCCTGAATTGCCAGCTCCCCCACGCGTATTCTGGATTGATTCCTACTAAGGATATACAAAGCCTCTACCTTTGGTATCTCACTTTCTCCTTCCAATATAATATACCCTTATAGTGAGCTTTAAGGCCTACTTTGGTGATACTTTTCTTACTGGGTTCCGCGCTGCTCTTTCGCTGGAAGTTTCCGTGTCAAACTGTGCATTCTACAGACTGATTTGAGTCTGTTTATTTTCTTATATTCTCACTGGTTTTCCCCTTGTTTGTAAGCCGTGCGTAGATTTTGTGAATTGAAAATTCGCATTTTGAACGATTATGGCTGAAACCTCTCAAGCCTCGGCTTCCGCTGCGGCTGCTGCGCCTCCTGCGCCTCCTGCCGCTGCTGCGCCCCCCGCAGATTCCAAATCCGTTCAGGATATCGGTTGGGCGTTCATTGAAGAGTACTATTCAAACCTCAATGCCGCTATTCATAAGATCCCCTTATTCTATGCCGAGGAATCCACTCTTGTGCACGGTTTAGAAGGCGAAAACTCTCCGACGTTCCGCGGGATTGCCGAGATTAAAGCCGCTATGCAACCGGAGAACTATAAAGACTGTAAAACGGTTATTTCCCAAGCACTTTTCCAGCAGAGCCGGGATTTAATATTAGTAAACGTATTAGGCGAAATGTCTGTAAACCACGAAGAAGCCCGGAAGTTTGTTCAAACGTTTATTCTGGCCCCGGAGGGTCCGTCACGTTATTTCATTCTCAATGATATTCTCTGTTTCCTTAAGGATGAGCCGATTGAGTACGACGAGTCTCAGTATGAAGCGGAAGAAGCGGAAGAGGCTGGGAAGACGGAAAAAGCGGAAAAAGCGGAAAAAGTGGAGAAAACGGAATCCGAGCCGACGGAAGTTAAAGCCGCAAACGCGGATGGAAATGCCGAACTCCCAGGATCCGCCGAAAAGGCTAAAAACAATGAAAACGTAGAAAATACCGAATCTTCCGCTTCCGCTGCTTCTTCCGCTACTCCGACCCCCGCGCCGGCCCCAGAGATCAAAAAGGACCTCCCAATGGCAATCAAACCGGTCATCCCGCCCCCGCATCTCACGTGGGCAGCCCGCGCCACTGCCGCAGCCCCGCATTTGGCCCCGCAACACTTGCCGAATCCGATGCACGGAGTACCCCCTGGAGTTCCGCCAGGGGTTCCCCAGGGTGTACCCCAGGGGGTTCCGCAAGTACCCCAGGGTGTTCCCCAGGGAGTCCCACCACCTATGGGTAACGGTGGCTTAGCAACTATGCCACAGCCGCAAATGACATCTCCGATCCCGCCGCACCCGCAGCCAGGACAATTCCAGCATTTGCCGCAGCCTTTCCAGCCCGGATTGGTGAGTCAGCCTCCTCCACATTTTGCTAGTATGCAAAAAGTATTCCATTCAGTGTATGTGAAGAATGTAAATTCGAATTTGAACCCGGAAGATATGCGGAAAGCCATGGAGACTTTTGGCAAAGTCACTCATTTCCAGATAGTTCCGGAAAAGTGTATTTATGTAGACTATTTGGACGCGGAGTCGATGCAGCGTGCGCTGGACGCTGGGGAAGTTCTCGTAGGCGATACTGGGCATAAGCTTATTATCGATGTAAGGAAAAGACGTAAGAATCCTGCTGGGAATACTTTCCGGCGGAGTTTCCCGCCTCGGCGGGAGTTCAAATGAGGGTATGAGGGGGCGTACGGTTGGCCTGGATGGCCAGGGCAGTTAGAGGGGTCTGAGAATTGGGGTGAGATGTGGGGTTGAAGCGTGCTGAGGAGTTGTGGATAGGAATTGTAGGAATTGTAGGAGATGTGGGTGGATTTGGTGGGTATTTGGGGGAATTGTGGGGGGATTGTGGGGGGATTGGGGAGAATTTGGGTTATTTGGGTTGATTTGGGTTGATTTGGGTTGATTTGGGTTGATTTGGTTGTAATTGAGTTGTAATTGAGTTGTTATTTGGTTGATTTTAGCTGATTTTCGCTAATTTCGGCTACAATTTGACTTATTTTCGGCTTTATTCGGCTTAATTCGGCTTTTTTCGGCTTTTTTCAGCTTTCTTCGGCTTAAATTTACCTGTTTCCTCATCGTTTTCCCAACTTTTCATCTCCCATCCTCCATTTTCCTTCCGCTTACTCTCCTCTTTTCCTACTATTCTTCTGTTACCCCTCTTTATATCCTTTTTCCGCCACTTCTCTGAACCTGTAACGCCTGCTGCGCCTCCTGGGCCCCGCCTAAATTCACCGCGCTTCCGCCTCCCCCTCTTTTCCCTCCCCCTCCCCCTCCCCCTCCCCCTCCTTCCTTCTTCCGCCTCCCCCTCTTTCTTCTTCGGCTGAGCGTCCAATCGGCTGCCATGTCGCGTGAATCTTCACTGTTCCGCGCCTAAAGTTTCCATACTTTCTGTACGCTTCCCAGGGGTTTTCGGCTGGCTACCGGAATTCCTTTCCACACGTTTTCATGCCCGCCTGTGGCGCAGCGGGTTGCCCGTTGTGGCTGCGGCTCAAATTGTATCTTCTCGGTCTGCATCTTCGTGTGGATCTGTAATAAAAGTAAAATACTTATGATTAACAGGTGCGTAGTGTAGTATGGTAGGAGTATAGTAGGGTGTGGGAGATTAGTTGTTGGAGTAGTTAGGGGATTGGGGGATTGGATGGTATAGAAGTGGGGGAGGAGGAGGAGGAGGAGGAGGAGGGTATAGTAGTGAAGATGAAGATAATTGCTTTACTTTCCTCTTTGCTCATTTTTTATTTCTTACATTTCTTCCTTCCTTCCTTCCTTCCTTCCTTCCTTCCTTCCTTCCTTCCTTCCTTCCTTCCTTCCTTCCTTCCTTCCTTCCTTCCTTCCTTCCGATATTATTGATGCAATTAACTAAACCCCAGGCTGAAGAGAAATTGCAGTTCTATTCAGTTCTTTGGTAGGCTGTCAGTCAGCCAAAAGTCCTCGTTTTCTTCTAATAATTATCATCTCAATTTCTGTTTCCCTTTCTACAATTATCTGGTACTTTTAAGCAGCCCAGCCGAATTATTTGATTGCCGAAAACTACTAGAAGCTCTTAGAAAACTTTTGGAACTTTTTCATCTTTTATATCTTTCAGGATTCTATCATTTCTTCAGTTGGTCGGCCGTTTTACAGATTTTTCAGATTTCTCGGAGCCAAAGACAGTCGGTGATTGCCAGAAAGAAAATTACTTTCAGTATTTCTACTTCATTACTTTCATTATTTCTATTGTTTCTACTTCAGCCTAAAAATACCAAATACCACATTTTACCCCCCCGGCTCGGCTATTCCGTTTATCTGCTTTGTCTTCTATCCGAGCTGTGTTGTTCGCTGCTATTCCGTCCTCGGAAGATACTATAAGTTCCTGAGTACTTTTTTTGTCTTTACTACAAGGTTTTCCATTTTATTGAAATATTCTTTAATTGGATAGTATAAAAATGGAGAATTTACCGTCAATTTTTGTCATATTATGAGTACATTTTGGATTCATATAATACTGTGAATAACCATCGACGATAGAACTTTCTGAATGATTTTCTAAGTGGACTTCTTGGTGATTTTCTAAATGATTCTCTTAATGACTCTTTAAATAATTCTCTATTTTGAATAATCTTCTAATTAATTCTCTAAGTTCCCTTCAATAATTCCCTTTCCTCAACTAAGAATGAAAGCTGCTATCCTTGAGAAAACACCTCTGACAGTTCATTCTCCCCTAAAGCTACAAGGATTTCATTCCCGGGAAACTATTGCTGCCTGCTATTCACTGGTAAGTGAATTGTTGCTTCTACTATCAGCTATTACCGGGTTCAGCGGGCTATTCGCTATTCTAATTATATGGAGGATTAACAGCTTTATAAACAAAGATATGAAATGATTTACATTCCGAACTTGAGGTTCTACGCTATTTATTTCAAGGCTGAATTTATTGAATAAATTCTGTTATTCTGTTCTTTATTAAATCCTATTACTTGATGAAGTCTCCTACTTTAATTCTCTTCCTTATTGCATCTCTTACTTATTTATATTCCCTCTTAGTATTCAATTCCAAGGTATCTATTAAATCCTGCTATTTATTGAATCCTGCTATTTATTGAATACTTCTATTTACTCAATCCTACTATTTCATCCTCCCTTGTCTTCTTCATCTTCTTTTTCTCAGAACAGAGCTTTTGACCACCCATATCACTTTCCACTACTATCTATCTGTTTCAACGATCCAGCACACTTCAGACCTCTCTATCACTACTTATATTCCATCAACTACGTCTTTCCATGATTATCAGCTTTTATTATCAGCTTTACCCCAGTATTCAGGTTAACTAGATGAATGTATATAACTAATTACTAAATATATGCAATTCTTACTTGCTTTCTTTCGTTTGTTCATTCCAGTAGTCGTGCAAGAAATGTTCTTTTGTTCTCAGTAAATCCTGTAGTCGATTCTTCTAGAATTACTGTTGATAGTAAAGAAAGTGACAACTCGGTGCTTTCCAAAGAATTGAAAAACTATTTCACCCGCTCAGTTGCTGCTTCCTCACTTTCAGAACCTGCATTCACAGTTTATTGTGAAAGCAAGCATTCCTCGGTATTTTTACCTTCAGAGGTTCAAAGGTCCAAAGGTCTACCAAAGGAATTCAGGAGGGCCACCCAGGGCCAGAAATCCAATAACAGCCAGGAAAGCGGGAGGCCCTGAAGCCCATGGAAGCGCAAAATCCAGTGGTTCCGTCGGTTTTCCGTCCTTTCTATTTTGTTTGTTCTTTCTTCATTTCCATTAGTTTTCCATTCGTTTGTTCATTCTTTCCATTCCTTTCTTCTTTCTTCTTTCTTCTTTCTTCTTTCAAACGGGATAATATAAACCATATAATAAACTACCCGCTTGGTTATCCCAATAAATATCACACGCTACCAACTTCAACTAGCACTGCGCCACAATTTGACCGAAACTTCGGCTTACCGACGACTTTTCATGCCGAATAGTCTACAGTCTGTGCCATGGCCCGTCAGGGTATCCGAACTGTGGCGGACGTTAGGCAGGGAATTGTTAACTTTTGACTGGTTTAATAAAGAAGCAAACCCGTAATAATGAGACTATTCTTGCCTATTCTTGTCTATTCTTGCCTATTATTGCCTATTCTTTCTTAATATTCCATTTAAAGTACCTTGAGTTATCCGAAGTTCAGTTGAACTGTCTTTTCCCTTAGATTATTTAGAATCCAGCACTGTAAATCACCATTCTTCACTCATATTTACCATCATTTCTCTGAGTTTCCCAATTTCCAGTAATTATTACTGAAAAATATCCCAAATACTCAGCCAACATAACCTCAGAGGAAGTGAATAAGTGGCTTACAATCTAATTGACCCATAGGAAGTGACTATCGTATCTTTAGAATGTCGTTAATTCCTAATATATCTGTGATTATGTCAATAGTATTGACAATAGTATTGACAGAGTTTACCGAGTCTTTAGAGAGAATGGGGACTCTATTTCTCAGGTTTATCTTTGGAAAGGTATTCACCTATAGAATTCAGTCATTCATTTAATCATTTAATCATTTAATCGTTTACCATTCAAATTAGCACTAGAAGTTGTAGGTGGGAGAGTTATAAGAGGGAATAGCTTGATAGATATTCCTGAATGAATTCTTCATGTATTTCTCCACTGTTTTAGAAGGAGCTGAGATTAAAGAGTGGAAATATAGCATAAATGTAGGATAAATATAGGATAAAGATAGAATCAAAGATGGGAAAATATAGAGAAGATAGGATAAAAGATAGGATAAAAGATAGGATAAAAGATAGGATAAAATATAGGCCAGAATCCTATTATCTTCTCCCTTTTCTCCTCTTATCTTCTCCTTCTCATACTAACTATTTTTTTTTTCCTAATTTCCCATTTTCCTCCTCCAGAAGGAAGCGGAAGAATTTATGACAGAGGCAGTGATAGGCGGTGGCACTGATAGGCGGTGGCACTGACAGGCAGTAGCAGTGTCACTCAGTGTCACTCAGCAACACAATAAAGCCGATCGGAACTCCTTTTCGGCAACTCTTTCCGTTTTCCGTACTGAACCGTCTTTTGAGGCGCAGTTGAGCTCGGCAGTGGCGCAGTTTCCGCGTCCTGGAAAGTCCCTACGCCGACTTCGGATCATTCTGATACTTTCAAACTCTGTTTTATCTCTATAGACGACTCCCGAAGTCCTCGGCTCGGCGCAGTTCCAAACAGACCGGAACGGAACGGAACGGAACGGAACGGAATGGAATGGAAAAACTCCGGGAAAAATTAACGGAAAGTGCATAATCAGTTACTGTGAAGATTTCAGGAACTGGCGGGTTTCCTGCTGTTTCCTGCTGTTTCCTGCTATTTCTTCTTTCCTTCCTTCCTAATTATGTTTTTTCAATTTTAATTCTACTTTGAATTCTACATTGAATTCCCATGTTTTTTTCCATTTTTTATTCCATTTTTTATTCCATTTTTTATTCCTTTTTAATTCCATTTCAACTTCCATTTTCAAGCATTTTTTGTTTAAAACCCAGTAAGGTAAATCACAGGATAAAAATCTGGTATCTTCTTGTTTTCTTCCTCTTCAGATTTCCTCATTTTTCCCCTCCTGTTAGGAAGATAAAATTCCTGTTTTTCCCTTTCTTTCCTTCGATTTTCTTAGCTATTCATTCTGTTTCTAACAATTTCTCCTCGTTTTTTCATCTTTTTTCCTTCCTTTCTCCTCTAATTTCCTCATTTCTCCGCCTTTTTCTTCCTCTTTCTCCCCATTTCCTCTCATTTCCTCTTATTTCCTCATTTTTCCTTCCTTTCTCCCCATTTCCCTCTCCTTTCCCCCCATTTCCTCTCCTTTCCCCCCATTTCTCCACTTCCTCCTTTCCTCACCCTAAAAGCCTCATAAGAATCTTATCCTGCGTTTCCTCAGCTCTGCTAGGCGACATCCCCGCTAAAGATTCCACCCGGAGACTTCGCAGGACTTCTACAACTCGCTGTATAGGAAATCCCATATCTACAAACCCAGCAACGAGCTGGCGATCCAATCCGTAAATCTCCACTTCGTCGGGTTCCTCAATTTCTACGGTTTCTACAGTTTCTACGGGTTTTCCTACGTTATTTACGACTACTTTTTTTCCGCCTTTTAAGCCTTCCGAATCCTCTAAATCCTCCGGCTCGTCGTCGTCCAGCACAATCACGTCAGGCCCGTTGCCGGGATCCCGTTGTTTCCCTTCATCTCTTCCTTTATTCCCCTCATCTCTTCCTTTATCCCCTTCCTTCCCCTCTCTAGGAGCCCCAGCATACTTAACAGCCCATTCCCGTGCTGTGGCATCAAAACGGTCCCTATGAGACAGAAATTCCCGTGCTACAACCGCATCCTGCGGGTCATTCGGCTCGGGAGACTGCAGCAAAGCCTGGAGGGAAATCAAACACGACCGCAGCGACAAAATAGCCGTCCAGGCATCTTTCAGAATATCTAAGCAAATAGCACCAGTTTGGGAAGATATATTAGGGTGATATACACGGGTATCGAATTTCATAATTGGGGGTTTAAACGGGTATTCTATAGGGATGCGGATGTCTATTTGGTACTCTCCGCCTTCATAGGGGGTGTCAGGGGGTCCTAAGATTGTACCTTTCAGATGGCTGAGATCGTCGGAGATGAGTTCCAGGGAGACCATTGAGTTTTGCTCTTTTTGTAGTTCTTCGAGTTCTTTAGAGATGCGTTTGCTGCGGGACATTGTGGGTGAAATGGGGGAAGTGCGGGAAACGCGGGAAACGCGGGAAATGCGGAGTGAAGCGGAGCGGAACGGAGCCGAAAAGAGCCGAACAGAGCGCGGAGTGAAGCGGAGCGGAACGGAGCCGAAAAGAGCAGAAAAGAGCCGAACAGAGCAGAAAGCCGAAAAAAAGCTGAGCCGAAATTAGCCGAAATTAGCCGAACGGAATAAATATCGGAACGGATAATTCTTAAAATTTCCCAAGTAGCGGATTAATTGTTGGTACTTCGGAAGTAGCGGAATTAAAAAATTCGGGTTGAATAAAATTTATAGTGACGAAAATTCGGTAATTTTTCAAATTCACAAAAAAGTTGTAATTTGTGGTTTAAAAATTTGTGGTACAAAAATGGGATCGGAAGTGGTACAAAAGCGGAATCGGAATAGGAAAAATTGAATTTGTGACGAAAGGCGAGCCGATTGAAAGTTTGCAAGGGAAACCGGAGATGATATAGGGGAGGGTATTGATATTACGGATATGATACTTTATCGGAGAAGATAAATAGGGGTAATTAATATAGCGGAAATGATACTAAACCGGAAATGGTAGGTAAAGCAGATTAATATACGGAAATGATATTATAGCGGAGACGATAGGTTTGACATTTGGTCATAAACGGAAATGATGTCAAACCGGAGATAATACCTTTATTCTCTTTTCTCATACGGAGATGATAACTCTGACCATCAACAATACGGAAATAATAGCGGAACAAACGGAAACCACTCGGAAAACTGCTTGACTCGGGAAAAAAATAGCCGAAAATGCCGAAAATGCCAAAGAATACAGACATTTTATGACTATGAAACAATTAAAAAGTATTTATAATAATCATATTTCCTCTATTTACCTCCATTTTCCTCTATTTTCCTCCATTTTCCTCCATTTTCCTCTATTTTCCTCCATTTTCCTCTATTTTCCTCTATTTATTCCCATTTCCATACTACCAGAACTTCCAGGGGACTCCTAAGCTGTTTTTATAACTACAAAATCCTACATTTTTTTGTCTATTAAATAGAAAATATATCAATTTCCCAGCTTCTCAGCTTCTTCTACGTAATTTCCTTATCAAATTCTCCATAAATTCACATCTTTCCTTAATAAATCATCCATAACCCCCTATTTTCCTCCTAATTTCCTCCTCCTACGACTCCGGGGACCCAAAATTCAAATAACTGTGATCCCCAAGCTTCCGCGGCGTAATCAAATGCTTCACCAAAAAGAAAATAGCCAGCGCAACAGCCACTCCAGCTATCACTAAATAGCAAACCCCTAATCCAATATTCCGACCCCCAATTACTGAATTCGTTGATAAAACTATAGACTTGGTACCCCCAAATATACTAGTAGGATAATTCAGCTCGATATCAATCTGATACGTCCCCTGAGCCATTGTTTCCGTCGTATTCTTCTTGGCCAGCTTATAGAACGACGGCAACCCGGCAGTTCTCATCCAATTCTGTAGAGATTCCCATTCTTTCAAATCCGGTAAATTCTCCTCTGTATACCCGTCGGGGAACATTTCCGCCCAGTTCGGGGGCGGCACGATTTCCGAAGCATTGTACCGCGTTTTCCCGAATCTGGACGCGTCAGAAGTCCAGGAAATACCCTTTTCCGTGAGTTCATAGGTTATATTGTTAGCTGAGCTGTCAGGTGGGTTCAACAGTACTGGAGAGGAGAAAGTATCGTTGAAATAGGAATTGGCTATCAATCCGCAAGGATAGTAAGCTTTCCCTTCTTTATTAGTCTTTACAGGCGAGCAATCACTGCTCAGAGCGTGAGCTGGTACAGGTTTACCTTGTAATTGTCCCCAATCATATGATTTTACGTAATTCCGCTGGTTTTGATAGAAATTCGTCAGCTTGTAGTACAGGAAAACTGGTGGTTGTAAATCATTGGGCAGAGAAAATACTATATGGCACATTTGCCGGTCTCCTACGGTCCCAGTTTTCCATTGAGGAGGGGAATATGAAGCTGGAAGGCTGGATTTGAAGTGTAGCGAAACGTATTTATCGGGGATTTCCGCTAGAGATGCGCCAGCATCGGTGCCGCAGTGAGAGTAATCTACAATGAGTTCCTGGACGTGGAATGCGGCGAAAAGCAGGGCGATTCCTAGAGGAGCAAATACGATTACGATGATGGACATGAGGAAGATGGTAGTTTTCGGGGTGAAGATTGGTCTGAAGGTTAGTAGGAGAAGGGAGGAGGGAGGTAGAAAAGGAGATATAAAGGATGGGAGAGAGGAGAGAGGAGAGAGGAGATAGAAGATAGAAGAGAGAAGATAGAATAGAAATTAGGAATATGGGATATAGAATAGAAACTTATAGAATATAGAATATAGAATATAGATATAGAAGATAGATATAGAAAATAGATATAGAAACTTATAGAATAGAAACTTATAGAATAGAAATTATAGAATAGAAATTATAGAATAGAAATTAGGAAATATAAAGGATAGAAGATAAAGAAGATAGAATAGAGATTATAGAATATGGGATATAGAATATAGGATATGGGATACAGAATATGGAATATAGAATATGGGATATAGAATATAGAATAGAAACTTATAGAATAGAGAATAGAAACTTATAGAATATGGAAAATGGAATATGGAATATAGAATAGAGAATAGAAACTTATAGAATAGAGAATATAGATATAGAATATAGAAGATGGGATGTAGAAGATATAATACGATATAGAAAATAGAATATGGAAAATGGAAGATGGAAAAAGGAAATTAAAAGATATAAAATATGGAATATGGAATATGGAATATAAAGATTGAAGATGGATGATGAAATATAATATAAAGGTGGAAGATGGAAGATGTAATATGGATGATAGAATATGAAAGATAGAATAGAGGAAATACAATAGAGAAAATGGAAGAGAATATGAAATACGAGATATGGGATATAAAAGAAAAATATAGATGAAATATAGAAGAGAGAAGATAGAAGATAGAAGATAGAAAGGGAAAATGGAATATAGAAAAGAAGGGAAGATGGAAGATAGAAAAGAAGGGAAAATGGAATAGAGAAGATAGAATAGAGAAAATGGAAGATAGAATAGAAACTATAGAATAGGAATTATAATATAAAGGATAGAATATAGAATATAGAATATAGGATATGAGATATAGAATGGAGAAGATAGAATATGAGATATATGAGATAGAGAACAGAAGATATAATATAGAATATAAAAGATGGACAATAGATGATAAGTGATAAAATATGAAACGTAGGATATAAATAGAGAAGGGAGAAGAGGGAAGATAGAATAGAAATTATAGAATAAAAATTATAAAAGAAAAAATATAGAAGCTAGAAGATAGAAGATAGAATAGAGAATAGAGAATAGAGAATAGAATAAATATGGAAGATATAATCTGGGATATAGAAGATAGAAGACGGGTATAGAAGATAGAATATAGAAGATAGATGATAGATGATAGAGGTATATGAAATATAAAATAGAAAAGGTAGAATATAAAATAGAGAGCTACAATAGAGAAGATGGAAAAGAATATGAAATATGGGATACGGTAAATAGAAATAGAATAGAACAGAAATACAATAGAAATACGATAGAACTACAACAGAAATAGGGTGGAAATATGAGATAGGAAAAGAACGTAGAAAAGGGGGAAAGCTTGGAAGAAAAGAAAAGAAGATAGGAAATGTAGAAAGGGGGAAATAGCAGGGAGGAAAGGAAAAATGGGAAAACATGGGATATATCAAAGAAGGGAGAAAATGGGGTATAAAATATAGAACATGGAAGGGAGAATAGAGGATATCCTATAGAATATAAAATATCTGGATGGAATATAGAAGATAGAAGATAGAAGATAGAAGATAGAAGATAGAAGATAGAAGATAGAAGATAGAAGATAGAAGATAGAAGATAGAAGATAGAAGATAGAAGATAGAAGATAGAAGATAGAAGATAGAAAGAGAGGAAGTAGGAGGTATAAGGTAGGAAGGAGGAAATGGAATTTAGAAGACGAGTAGAGAATATGGGTTATGGGATATAGAAGATAGGATATGGGAATATCGGTTATAACATATAGCATATAAAAGATAGAAAAGAAGAGAGAAAGGAAGAAAAGGAATATATAAGACGGAGCATAGAGAATAGAGAAAAGGTGAAAAGATAGAGTAGAGAAGATAGGAAAGAAAACAGAAATAGAAGACAGGGAAATATGAAATAGGAGAAATAGAATATGGAAAATAGAAGGTAGAAATGGAGGGTAAAAGATGGGAAATAGAAAAGTAATAGAAAAGACAAAATGGAAAACGAAATGGAAATCAAAATGGAAATCAAAATGGAAATGAAAATACAAAGATCCTACAAGGATTTTACTTACTGCCATGCTTTCAATCTTTGCTGGCGGAATGCGGTGTCTGAGTAGTTAGTATGTGAATATAGAAGGAATGAAGAAGGAATAAAGAAGGAAGATGGGAAACAGAAAAGGGGAAGATGGGAGAAAGAGGAGGTAAAAGAACGAAAGAAAGAGGAAATGGGGAAAAGCAGAAAAGTAGAAAAACAGAAAATGGAAGATCAAAAGATCGAAAAACGGAAAAACGGACAAAAAACAAAGAAAAGAAGGAAATCAAACGGCAAACTGGAAAGAAGAAAGAAGAACGCGAAAAAGAAGAAAAATGGAAAGAACGACAGCAAGAAGGAAGAAAAAACTACGGAAAAAACGGATGGAATAAAGAATGAATAAAGAATGAATGAATGAATGAATGAATGAAAATCCCCAAGAAAATCCCCAAGAATCATCCTTATTTCTAACTCATTCGCTTTTCTTTTCCCTTCCCTTTGCAGCCAAAATGACGTGAAAATCAGATTTATAAAATTTCATCTTCTGACTCCTAGTTTACCCGTCAATGAGGAAATCCTGTGAAGCGAAAGATGTGGAAAAACGACTAAATTCCTCTATAGAATTGCAATAGAAATAGTAATAGAAGTAATAGAAGTAATAGAAGTTATGGGAGTAATAGGAGTTATATGGGTAATAGAAGTAATAGAATAGAAGTAATAGAATAGAAGTAATAGAAGTAATAGGATTAATAGAAGTAATAGGATTAATAGAAGTAATAGGATTAATGCTACAATGATAGTACTGAAGGTATTGATGATATTGAGAGAATGATAAGAATAATAGTAATAGTAATAGTAATAGTAATACTAATACTAATACTAATACTAATACTAATACTAATACTAATACTAATACTAATACTAATACTAATACTAATACTAATACTAATACTAATACTAATACTAATACTAATACTAATACT